>BQNB010045404.1:0-44297 GCA_026074375.1 Tanacetum coccineum
ATGGAATAAGAAAACTTTCGGGGTCTCCGAGTTTAGGTGGAACTTTGTTTTGGATCATTGCTGAACTTTCATCACTTAAGAAAGCGGTAGATATTTGTTCGATTTTGTGTTTGTTGCTTATTAGTTCTTTGAGAAATTTTCCATAATTAGGCATTCCAGCCAAGACATCGATAAGAGGTACATTGATTCGGACATCGCAGATCATATCGAGAAATTTTCCGTAATGAGCTTCTATTTTCTCTTTCCTAAGACTTTGGGGATACGGAATTTTTGGTTTGTATGGTTTGGGTAACAGAGTTTCTTTGACTGATTTTGAATTTTGAGTTTTCGGTTGTGGTATCGGTTCTTTATTTTCTTCATCGCTATCGAAATTGATAGGTTTCCAGAATCGTTTTGTTGATCATTTGGATTAACTGGTGGGTTGTAAGATTTACCACTTCTTGTGAATACTGCATTCACATGCTCATTGCGAGATTGTGGTGGTTGATAGGCTTTGGAGTTGTGTCCTTTTGGGTTTGGTTGAGTGTTACTGGGAAGAGATCCAGAAGGTCGACCATATTGCTTGTCAGCAAGTCTGTCAAACTTGGTTTCAAGGTTTTGAATTGAAGCTTGTTGATTTTTGGCAACAACTTTGAGTTGGGTTTTGAGATCCATAAATGTTTCTTTGACGAAAGTGTTGGTTGATTGCTGAGATTTCATGAAATCGTTGATTGTTTTTTAAAGATCGTATGGTTTATCATCGATATTAGATCGATAGTTATCTCGATTGTAACTACTTCGTTTGTTTGAACGCCAATTATCGCGATTTGAGTCTCAGTCGCGGTAATCATTGTAAAAACGAGTCTTACGAAAAGTTTGCATGAATTTAGCCTCTTCCTATCGGGATATAGGTATATCATCTTCATATGGTTTTGTTTTATTAGCGTGTTCTTTATACCGAGCATCCATTTTCAGGGTCATGGCATCCATTCGGGCCATAATTTTGTTAGTATTAGAATTACTGCTGCCTTCATCGGCGAAAGCAACTGTTTTCTTGAGAGATGTTTTGGCTTTTTGATTTTTAGCCCAATCGAGCTTGAGTAAGACTTTATCTTTGAGATGTTGATAGGCTTGATTTGGAGTTTTATAAAGGAAAATACCACCAGCTGTGGAATTTAAAACTTCTTGGGTTATTTCGCTTAGACCATGATAGAAGATTTTGATAATGTTGCCTTTGGACAGATTGTGACCATGATAGTTTCAGAGCATTTCCTTTATACGAAGCCAAGCGTCGGTTAGAGATTCGTTTTCGTGTTGAGAGAAAGCGTGTATTTCTCTGAGGGGTCGGTGGAAAAGAGCTGAGGGGAAAGAAACGGCTAATGAAAGCGGTTCGAAGTTCATCCCATGTTTCGATAGTTCTTTCGTTGAGTTCATCCAACCATGTTTTTTCTTCCCCAGTAAGGGATAGGGGAAACATCATTAGGCGGACGGCTTCATTCTCAGTATCTTTGTATTTAAATATATCGCAGATTACAAGGAATTCGTGAATGTGTTTATGAGGATCGGTTTTGGTTCTACCATTGAATTGGTTTCCTTTGACAAGGGTCAAGTGGTTACCTTTGATAGCAAATTCGTTTGCGGTTTCAGGAATAGTGATTGCGGAACCAGGTGTCAGAGCGACAACATGGTCAGCAGCCTACATGGGTTCATCATCCATTGAAAAAAGATTTTCAAGAGTAACTAGAAAGTGACAGAAGTGGCTGATATCGAGGATTGGTGGATAGACAATTCTCGGGTTCTTAGGTGGATAGTTTCTTTGATTGAATGGAACTCTTATGTTTCATCGACGACGTCTTCGATTCAGAGTACGTTAGGGTTCAAGTAACGATTCAACAAATTCATAATTGGAAGCACATGTATGCATCCAAGAGAGAAATTGGTTGGGTCAGTTTTGCCAGAAAACTGTACGACGATTTTTGAAAAAGAGGGGGGTTAAAGAGATTTTCTAGATTTTGACTATAGAACAGCTAAGAAATCCCCAACAGCGGCGCCAAAAACTTTGATGTGTTTCAAAAGCTTTAAATTTATAAGACTAAAAATACCGGATAATTATATGGAAACACACGGGTAAAAGTATAACCCACGTATGCAGTATAATCTTTTTAGGTAAGACCAGGTCGTCCACAGGGATTAGAGTAGTGTTCAAATAATCAGAAAGAAAATAGACTTTAACAATTTTGAAAATAATTTTTACTTTACCAATGATAAAAAGTATGACTACTCGGATAGTTGAAAAATAACTTATAAGTGTTGGAAATGATTTGACCTTGAAGATGGGGTATTAATTTATAAAGACGATTTCTCGTCAGAAAACGTTTTCACAAATCAACTTGTTAACTTAAGACTTATATTTAGTTAACCAGACCAAATGTGTCACTCAAATAATCCAGTTACTATTATATCAAAGCTTATTTTGTTTATCAATTTACGAAAGTGGATTTCTCGGCACAGACGTTAAAGACCATAGACAAATCTTTAAAACCACATAGATCATAACGGGTCTTTCGACCTATACCGATATGATTATATAATCTAAGTTGATAAGCAAAAATAGATAAGATGGGATATAACAGGGTTGCAACATAAGCTTAGGATTAAAGCGATCAAGATCATACCAAACACTTATTCATTATCGTAACTTCACCGAGTAGTCATGAGAGATTTAGCCTCTCATGGCTAAGGGGTTCATAACAAAAGTACTCATTACATAAATTTCCATTATTTCAATAACAAGGTAAGAAAACTTCTTCGTTCTTGATCGTTAGATCTTTTCTTCAAGGGAAAAGGTGTTTCTTGGTGTTTTGGTGAAAGGGGAGGGGTATGTGTGTGTAGAATGAGTGGAAATGGTTGTGAGAGGGATGATAGGAATGAGAAATTTCGTCTCAATTTATAGGCAAAATTTGGTGAAAAGTGCGGCGCACTTACAAATAAGTGCGGCGGACTTGGTGAGTTAATGCGATAGCATTTAATGGCTTTTACTGGAAGTGCGGCGCACTTACAAATAAGTGCGGCGGTTTTGAGGAGTTAATGCGATAGCATTTAATGGAATTTAATTCTTCAATCTTTGGGAAAATGTGCGGCGCACAATAATGTAAATGCAGCGGTGTTTGAACTTCAGAGGAAAGTGCGGCGCACCATGTAACAAGTGCGGCAGACTTCTTGAGCTTTTGGCTAGAAATCTTTCTTTTCTTGTTTTCGCCTCCCAAAGTGTATAGATTCTTGAGCTTGGGTCTTTAGAGTCTTCAAGTGAACCTATAAGCAATTTAAGCTTAATTAAGTATCGAAAGTTTACGAGAAATGATCAAATATATATAAATAACGCCATAGAAAACATGTATAATTTGGGCGTTATCAGTTAGAAACTTGGATAATCTTTTTGGTAAAATTTTAATGTATCCAAGGTTTTTACAAGTGTTTTTGGACAAACAATTTGTTGGGAAGCCTACTGATAAAAGAATTTATATTGCACCTTGTCACACTAAAAAGATTTTTGGGAATATGAGAAGAGTAGGAAAAGGTTTTTTTGGTAAAGTAACACCCTTGTTTCCAGTAACGGTGATACAAAACCAACCTCAGCAGGGTGAAGGTTCAACAATTCCCACTGATCCCCAACACATACCCACCATTTTACGTCCATCAACATCTCAACCCTAAAAGACTAAACACCTAGGGAGCTTACAAGAATGGACACCGAGATACCTCAGGCCAGTGGTCCTACTGAACATGTAATAGATGAGGCTGTCTATAAGGAGAGGGGTGACAGTTTGGTGAGGGCTTCCACTACTGCTTCTATCTTAGAATCAGAGCAGGACAGTGGTAACATAGATAAGACCCAATCTATGGAAACACTTAATGAACCAAGTTCCCTAGGAACTACTTCAGGTGGTGGTCCCAGGTGCCAAGAAACCATGGGGGATACAATTGCTCAAACTAGGTTTGAGAATGTATCTAGACAATCCTATGATCCACGGCTCGCAAGAGGTAACACACTTCGAAGTGGTGATGATAGTCTTAAACTAAAGGAATTGATGGAACTATGTACCAATTTACAACAAAGAGTTTTTGATTTGGAGAAGACAAAGACCACTTAACAAAATGAGATTGCTAGTTTGAAATGGAAGGTCAAGAAGCTTGAATAGAAAAAGAGGTCAAGAACTTATAAGCTAAAAAGATTAAGAAAGGTTGGTGCTACAACTAGGGTAGAATCTTCTGGTGATGAAGAAAGTTTCGATAAGGATGCATCGAAACAGGGGAGGATTGATGCTATTGATGCAGATGATGATATTACCATGGTTAGTTTTCATGATGTGAATGTTAGTGCTGGTGAGGAGGAAGTAGTTGAAGTTATTAACACTGCTAAACTAATTATTGTTGCTGCTCAGGTTAGTACTGTTGGTGCTGCAACAACTGTTAGTGTTGCTACTACAACTACTGCTATAACTGTTCAAGAAATTACTTTGGCTCAAGGTCTGGCTGACCTAAAGAGCACAAAACCCAAAGCTAAAGGGATTGCTTTTAGAGAGCCTGGTGAATCTACAACAACAACACCACCAATACCTTCAAAGATTCAGGACAAGGGTAAAGCAAAAATGATTGAACCTAAACCTGTGAAGAAATTGTCAAAGAAATATCAACTCAAGCTTGATGAAGAGATTGCACTTAAATTACAAGCAGAGATTGATGAAGAGGAAAGAATTGCCAGAGCTGAAGAAGAAAAGATTGATGAAGTCAATATTGATTAGGATGACATCCAAGCCAAAGTTGATGCTGATTACCAGTTGGCTGAAAGACTGCAAACTGAAGAACAAGAGCAGTTCACAATTGATCAAAAAGCCACATTGTTTAAAGAACTCCTAGAGCAAATAAGAAAACACTTTGCAACTAAAAGAGCAAAGGAGAAGAGGAACAAACCACTAACCAAAAGTTAACAGAAGAAGACCATGATTACTTACCTTAAGAACATGGATGGTTGGAAGCACAAAGACTTGAAATCTAAAGACTTTGATTCTATCAAAGAATTGTTTGACAAAGCTCTCAAAAGGGTAAACATGTTAGTTGTGATTATAATATAGACTGGTGGAAGTAGTCAAAGAGAGCAGGAATGAGCTAGACCAAAGGTCACTAAAAAAGCAAAAGGTGGTTGAATGTTCAAGAAACAGCTGAAGGGAATGAAATCAAAGCAGCTAAAGATTAAAGCGTCATTGAAAATAGTCCTGATGAAGAGAAAGTACAGCTGATGAAATTTCCTATTGCAACTAAGCCTCCAACCATTGTTGACTAGAAGATTCAAAAGAAGGAAAGAAAAACTATTACCAGATCATCAGAGCTGATGGAAGTTCAAATATTTTACTTTAGACTTACGATCAGTCACATGCAAAAAAGCTTTGACAGGGAAAGAATTGAACTCTGGGAAATTGGTAAAAGCTAAATATGGATCAACAAAATAGTGGAGGGACTTAGATATTAATTATGGGGGAGATTTAAAGACACTGTTGAACCACAAATTGAAGACAGAGTATGAAAGTAAACAACAAATTATAGAGGTTTGATTGGAAATATACTGACACCTGTGGAGTCATTCCTTAAGGTTTGCAACATAGCATATCCCAAATGCTGTATAAAAAGTATATCCCCTTTACAATACCTTCTACTACAATTACTGATATGTTAAACAAGAAGCGTCAATGTGATCATTTCAGTGAAATGGCATATCAGCTTCTTAAACTTCTCACAAAATAGCTTACGAATCAATGAAGTGTTTGGAAGCATCCTTCTGGTGATTAATGAAGCTTTTAATGAAGAAACTTGATGATTTTGGAGATAAATATCAAGTTTAGGGGAGGATTGTTAGGATTAAAAACTTCTTGATGCTGTTTGAAATTACTATTGTTCTTATTGATGTTTACAGCAACTCAGTTAAAGTTAGTGCTGTTGGAGAATTCAATGAAAATTAATCTAAAGTGATTAAAACCTTCTGCTGGTGAAGTTACAACTGTCAGTACAAAGTTACTACTGCTAGAGAAAGTTACTACTGCTAGAGGAGTTAAACCTAGCTTGCTAGTGGAAGTTTAAAAGGGAAAAAACCTGCTCAGAGACTTAGTAAGAAAAAACTGCTAAGTATTTAAGTACTACTAGAACAAAAGTTTACTACGCAAGTACAAAAAGTTACTAACTGCTAGTACCAAAAGAAACTAACTACTGAACAGAAAGTTAAATAGCTGCAGAAGGATTTAATGCTGCTAGTGAAGAAGTTAGATAATGTGGGGGGGGGGGGGGGGGAAGGAGTTAATGATGCTGGTGAAGAAGTTAGTACTGCTGATTTAGTACTGCTTATGTGATTTGTATGAGATATTTTGGTTAAAGATATGTATAAGTTATTTGTTTAAAAGATTTGATGTACTTAGGAAAGTATTGTAAGCCGTTTAGGACTCCTTGGTGTATAAAAGGAGGTCCTAGGGCATAGAGTTTAATATAGAAAAATATAACGAGTCATTCATAGAATTATCATAGCTTCAAGGTCTTTGTAACCCTAATAATTTGAGAGTATTTGTATTATTAATAATATTGGAGCTTTTGTTTGTTGAATTATATGTTCATATAATTATTGTTTCATTGATAGTTCTTCTTAATATTAAAGATTAGATTCCGCATAATCTTTAATACATTCAAACAAAGTTTCTACTATAGTTGTGTTAGATTTATCTAATATAACTAATCCTTATACAAGCTTAAGGAATTCGATCTATTGAAGTGGGATCAACAATATTGCTTAAAAATAAAATCTCGAAATAAAAAGGAAAAGGTTTTGGACTATAACGGATCAATTCTTTAAGGGGAGTTAATTTATGTTAGCTTATTTGGGCTTAAGATGTTATTTGATTCTACCTTTAGGGTTTAGAATGCAAGATTTAGGACTTAGCATTTAAGTTTGCATCTAGAGGGGCTAATGTTGTCATTCTCCTAAAATTGCTTAAGCTTTAGAAAAACCTTAAAAGGAATTGATAAGCTTTGCAATCCACAAGGACTATTTCTGCCAAAAGGACAAACTTAAAATCTAATATAACAAAAAAAAATTAAACATATTTTCACAAATTCAAAAATAATAAAACACTTTCTCACTCCCTTACTCTCATCACATTTCGCATCACACAAGAACTCGAATCAAAAGTTGTTTTTAAGCCAAAAGGTAAACTCAAAAAACATTCATTACCATCTAAACATCATTTACCTAAAAGGAATTAGATTATATCATCACCATTTTGTCAAAAACCCTAATTTTTGAATTAGCGTTCATAATATAAAATGTGTGATTGAGTCTAATTAAGATTAGGGGTTTTGTTCGTCTAGGTTTTATTAACATGCGCTTGAAACAATTTTAGGTAAATCAAACTCGTTTGTGAATTAGTATGATTCTTTAGGACGGATGTGCGAAATCTGTGTTAAGGGTTAAAATTTTGTGGGCATAAGCTTGATTTGAGTATTGTGAATATGTTAAAAGCATGGTTTTTGTAGCTAGGAATCCATAAGAATAATTGTTATTTATAGTGTGTTCTTGGCTGCGAAATATGCTCCTAATGTGTTTGAATGTTTTTTGTGGTATAAATGGTTTATATGTGATCATTAGTCATCTAGTCAAGCTTAAAATGGTTCTGTGTTTACTTGCTTGCCTAAACGTTGTGGAAAGTTTATTGAAAAGGGCTCGAAATGCACAATAATGATTCAAAAAGTGGTTGTCTGTTGCTTTTAAAAATTAATAGATATTTCGTAAGTGATGAATGTTGTTTTGGATAAATGTTTAAGTTTTTAAAGTGATAAAAATTATGGGTTAAGATTTTGAATGTTGCAGAATGTAGAAAATTAAATGGGGGGAGGGGTTGAATAGATTACCGCTTTTTAATTTAATGTAATGTTTGCTTATAAAAACTTAGATTCGATTCTATGTAAATTCAATATGTGAAAAATATGAACAATACAACTATATAAATAAATGATAGCAAGATATAAACTAAATATGCAAGATAAGAGATGAGAGTTAGAAAGATCAAACCACAACACAAGGATTTATAGTGGTTTGGTAACGAAGTACCTCTTCGCCCTACTCTATTCCCCGAGCACCAAACTCGAGAGTTTTCTTCACTATGTCAACAAGCTCCCTTTAGGCGGAGAAAACCGTACACAACTAAGCTTACACCAATTTCTGACACTAAGCCAAATGTCAAGTTCTAATCCTAGCTAGAACTAATCTACCACACCTTTTGTATTTTGAGGACTAAAATACTAACCACACTATCACGACTTCACTTCACCAAGACACTAACCCGATCACACCAATCTAACACTACTTACTATGATCACCACGATGTAACTATACTTTCTATGACCTTCACAATCTAACTACAATACACACCTTCATAATCTAACTACAATACACACCTTCACAATATACATAAATGATTTACAAGATATAATACAATTGCAACAAAGTTGCAAGGACATTCACTAAGCTATAATACTTCTTCATTTGATGGTAAGAAGTATTCTACTCTTGCACTTGAAGATATAAGCTTGGATCACTTGGAAACAAAGGCTTATGATTTAATGATCAAAGGTGTTAGGAATACGAAAATCCTAGGAAAGTATCGGTCACTCCATAGATAACTGTCGTTAGCTCGTTTAGTTATTTTTGGAACCTTAATAGGACAAGTTAGGAAAAGCCCATGGAAAGCCCATGTTAAGCCCCTCCATGGCCGGCCTCATTAGGGTATTTATACACCTCTTCATGCCTTAGAGAGGTGGTTGGTTGGTTGGTTGTATTTTTCACATAGTTAATGCATTTCTTTTCTTCTACTTTCTCTCACTAAAATACTTCCTTCCTTCCCACTTTCTCTCACTAGTTCTTGTTGTTAAAGATTACTCATATTCTACAATTGGTATCAAGAGCCATGGAGTGATGTGTTTAGTTTTTGTGTTTGTTTTGGTTTGTTTTTCTTTTGCTCGTCCGTACGTCCTATTTTCTTGTTTTTCTTTGATTTTTGAAGCTATATTGTACACTAAAGGATCATTTACTTTGGTAAATTTGATCTAGTATCTTTAGGATATAGGTGTACAAGCTTTGAATCTAGAAAAATATCATTTTTGGTCATCTTTGTGTTCAAAAACTTTAGAAAGAACAAAATCTTAATTTTGAAATTTTCGGCTTAAAAACCTTAAAGTTCTCATTTTTCTTGTTCCTATAGGTTTAGTAACACTAGTTGTACAAATATTTTTGCAAAACAACCATCAAAAAGGTGTCTTTTGTGTTTTTAAATTTTTGGGTTTCAAAATAGTGTAAGTCGAACAACTGAAGTCGAACAAGTGAAGTCGAACAACTGAAGTCGAACAACTAAAGTCAAACAACTGAAGTCAAACAACTGAAGTCGAACAATTGAAGTCGAACAACTAAAGTCGAACAACTGAACCGAACAACTGTGTTTATTTGAAACCGAACAACTGACTTTAGTTGAAACCGAAAAACTGAACCAAACAACTATGTTTAGTTGAAACCGAACAACTAACTTTAGTTGAAACCGAACAACTGAACCGAACAATTGTGTTTAGTTGAAACCGAACAACTGAACCTAACAACTCAATTTTTTAAATTATATGGTTTATTTCTTTGACTCGTAAAATCCCGTGAAACATTAACTTGTTTTTCCTAGTTTTGTCAAGAATTGTAAAATCCCGTGTAGTTTCAAGAATTAAAACACTTAAAAGACAACAAAATCAAACACAAATTATTTCTACCACCTTACGATCAAACAGTAATCTTTTAACACATAAATTTCTCAATGACGACTCTTGCTGACAAAGCGATTCTCTCAGGTGCTGAAAATCGTCCACCTATGTTGGAAAATGATATGTACGATTCTTGGAAAAGCATAATGGAGCTATACATGATGAATAGACAACATGGACGAATGATCCTTGAATCCGTTGAAAATGGTCCACTCATCTGGCCTTCAATTGAGGAAAATGGAGTGACTAGACCAAAGAAATATTCTGAATTATCTGCTACGGAAGCAATTTAAGCTGATTGTGATATCAAGGCAACAAATATCATTCTCCAATGACTACCACCAGAGGTCTATGCATTGGTTAGCAATCATAAAGTCGCCAAGGAACTTTGGGAAAGAATTCAACTTCTCATGCAAGGAACTTCATTGACGAAACAGGAAAGAGAGTGTAAGCTTTATGATGAATTCGATAAGTTTGCTTATAAGAAAGGGGAAACACTACGTGATTTCTACTTTAGATTTTTACTGCTACTCAATGACATGAACATCTACAATATGAAACTAGAACAATTTTAAGTGAACACCAAGTTTTTGAATACTCTTCCTCCTGAGTGGAGCAAATTTGTGATAGATGTCAAACTGGTTTAGGATTTGCACACAACTTAGATTGATCAGCTTCATGCTTACTTAGAACAACATGAATTTCATGCAAATGAGATTCGTTTAATGGATGAACGTAACTTAGATCCGCTTGTTTTGGTTGTAACCCATCAGATGACCCAGTCTCCTTATCAAACTCATCAAAATCAAACTCATCAAAACTCTTGCCCCCCAAATAATCATCATTTCAACAAGTTTCACCATATAAAGTATGGATCACCTTATCAGTCTCAACAATACTTAAATAATCAATCATCAACATGTCTTTCAATCACTTATCCATCTAATGATTATCAATCATTAGTTTACCACAACGTTTATTCTCCATCATCATCCATCCCTCAATTGGAATATGCTACCTCAGTTAACCAACAACCTGAATTTTCCCAACCAGAATCTGGTCTAATTGTTCTAGTGTTCCAGAAAGGTGATGATCCCATTGATGCCATCAATCACATGATGTCTTTCTTGAATGCTGTTGTCACTTCCCGCTATCCCACTACCAATAACCAGCTGAGGAATTCATCAAACCCTAGGTAACAAGCTACCATCAATAATGGAAGACTAACCTTACAACTAATTCAGGGGAGACAAACTTCTTTAGCTGTAGGTACTACAAGGACATACACTCCAAGAGCAAGTGGAAGCAATTCTGGCAAACAAAGGACTGTTATTTGTTACAACTGTAAAGGGAACGGCCACATGTCCAAACAGTGTACTAAACCAAAATGGAAACGGGATGATTCATAGTTTAAGGATAAAGTTTTGTTGGTACAAGCTTAAGCAAGTGGTCAAATTCTACTTGAGGAGGAACTAGCATTTTTCACAGATACAGGAATTCCAGAAGGTCAAGCCACATAGACTATCATTAATCACAATGCTGCTTATCAAGCAGATAATTTGGATGCATATGACTCTGATTTTGATGAACTCAACACTGCCAAAGTTGCTCTCATGGTGAATTTATCTCATTATGGTTCAGATGCTCTTGCTGAGGTACACAATCATGATAATGTGAATAATAATATGATTAATCAAGCTGTGCAGGCGATGCCGTCTTCTGAACATTCGAATGATGTGAACCATTCAGAGACTGAAATAACCAGTGATAGCAATATCATTTCTTATTCTCAGTATGTGATTGAATCACAACATGCAGCTGTGTAGAATTCTAACTCCTCTACACAACAAGATGTACTGATATTATCTGTGATTGAACAACTGAAAAACCAAGTAGTTAACTGTACCAAGATAAATCTAGACAATAAAAGTGTCAATGATACTTTAACTGCTAAGCTTGAAAGATATAAGGAACAAGTTAATGTTTTGAAAGAAGGATAAAATGTTGATTTAAGGAGTAATGATAACGTCCAAAATGTCATTGATGAACTTTCTAAAGTCTAAAATGTCTTTCATCAAATGGAACAGGTTATGGAACAACATCGTTTAGAGTCAAAAACATTTGAAGTTAAAATGAATCAAGTTTTGAACGACTCTTGGAACAAATCATTTGCAAAGATATAGTGAACATAATTATGAATTCTTCTATGAATAATGCTTATGAGAATGTGCATGAATGTGAAAAGTATCTCAAACTTGAGACTGAGCTGATTTCATTGAAAAAGAGATTTACGATAAATTGTTCAAAAGTTATATAACTCTTGAAAAACATTGCATCTCTTTAGAAGTTCATACTCAACTTAATCAGGAAATTTTTCAAAGGGACAATTCTTTTTTAAATCAAAGTGCTCCAAGTTTTGATTAATTGTTTGAATTAAATGAACTGAAAGCTTAGTCCCAAAAGAAAGACACGGTCATAAAAAAGTTGAAAGAGGGAATTAAATCTTTAAGTAGAAATATGAATGAGGATAAGGTCAAGAAGGATATAGAAGAGATTGAGATAATAAATATTAAATTAGATCATAGGGTGTCAAAGCTTATTACTGAGAATAAGCATTTGAAACAGACCTATAAGAAACTTTATAACTCGATTAAACCAACACGTATTCGATCAAAAGAACAATGTGATGATTTAATTAATCAAGTCAATCTAAAGTCTGTGGAAATCTATATAAAAAATGTTCTTTGCATACATGCTATAATTAAACTCTTGCAACCTGGCCCTGAAATCAGATTGGTCCGCCTTGGTAACCGTGGTTGCACACTTTAGTCACAGTCTTTCATATCAATATCATTACTAGTTAAAATATGATAGTAGACAGTAGTGTTTGCTTCGACCGGTAAAGATTTTGGGTGGTGTAACGTGCTTGGTGGTTTGTTTATAAAGAAACAGTTAATGGTGTTTGAGTGACGGGATACCGTGCCTAGTAAAATATCAGCATAAACTATGGATGTTGGAACCACGTTTGAAACGTGTAGCCAATAGACACAAGATTCGGTATCTTTCCAACATTGTTATGACACTTTAGAAACGCTTTTATAGTTCTTTATATATAATCATTCGACCTATTGAAGTAAAAAAAGCACTTGCTTGCTATTAGGTGCAATTCCGTGGGTCATGTAAAAATAACAGTGTAACATCAAAGTGCCTTGCGCTATTCTTTGGTACCTAACCTTTAGTTTAACGTTCTGATACTCACCTCTTTGATTAACGGCAATGATTACCTCCTACAAAGTCATTGCAACAACAGAATGTTTACAAAATTCCTTGAATTATTTCGGCGCCGCAATCAGCTAATCTATCATAGGTCCGATTTGACACGATTTGGTCTGCGACACACATGAAAAGTTTAGATCCTGCATAAGCTCCGCATAGATGACCATGTTTATCATCAAAAAGATTACACCGGGGGAATGACCATATAGACCCAACATCCTGCAATTGTGATAGAAACGTCCTACCACGTGAGTTGATGCAGTTTGTCTTGAAGATCAGCAATAAAACATGGCAGTTCTCATCATTTAAGAAAAAAGATTACCGAAGTTCCCAAGCATCAATTATATGTGATGCATGTGTGTTTAAAACACGAATTTAGATAACAAAACTAGCAAGATAGGAATTGCAACGGCACAACGACAATTCTGACTAAAACAATCCTAAATAACCCTAGAATTACAAGTGTGTAAATAAAAAAACACTCCAAAGAGAAACCCCCCACCATTGATCCAAACCCAACAAGACGCATAAACACTTCACTTCACTCACAACTATAGACAAGAAACCAGGTAAAAAAATTCATCGTCTGTATAAAAACCTAAAACTATGCGTAAGGCACAACTGTTGTAAACTAGACTTTGATCTCTATACCTTTGCATCATCGTCAATGAATGACCAGAATCTGAGTGATCAAGCAGGAGTAGCGTTTCCATGTACGACTTGACTGAGAACGAAAAATATTTTCCTTTAATTCCAAAATCATTTATGTGTCCTGAGCATGTTTCATAAACTTTAAGTACTGGGACTATATCATCTTCAAACATATAATCACCATCTTTTAGTATAGCATCACCATTCTTTCTTAACTCTACTACTGTGTAACCGAATAAATTAAATGGTGTCTTGATACTGAACATTTTAGTAAACATCTTAGAAACACCCTCCTTCATTACCCATACACCACAAGACAATATATCATCATCATATTGATTGTGCTCAAGCAAACCAAGTGACTCATACACCTTCATGACCCCTAAGTTATATGTGTTTACTAACCTATCCGGAAGACACACTTCACCAAACTCATTACTCTTCAAATCAAATGAAACAATCAAATTAGACGTAATTTTACCAAGCAATCTATAATCAAGTGCACCAAAATAAATAAACCCTCCAACATAAACCTGACCACTCTCCAAATAAGAATATTTAAAAGCAGGCGGAATGTTAGAAACACTTTTCCAAACACGTGCACTCCACGCATAAACCTCAACTTCCCAATCAACCGTCTTAGAATCATAAATTATTAGATCTAACCAGCATGAGGTGTCACTAGTATTAAGGGCAAATCCAAAACCAATATTAGTCCTATTCCTTCAGTGAACTTAATTGATTAAGGATAGGAATTCCAACCGATTTTTTCTAATCGCGAAGATTCCAAAGAACCCCATCTAGCTTGTCCTGCTACACATCTCTGGCGTACACCAATAAAAACACAACAAATCCGTCAACAGAACTGCATGTGCTTAAGCATGTCTTAGTAGGCTAAGGGGACTGGGACTGTTAGGGAAGCTTTTTGGTTAGGAAAGAACTGTCCACTATAATCGAGATATATTTTTTACCATTTTCTTGCTTGACTGTACAAGACAAGATGTTCAGGATTTTACGATTGATGTGGTAGTTCCTTTATGAAATTCGAGCTGTCAATAAGAGATCACACCATTGGTTAGAACTGACCTGACCCGGATCAATGATTTGAACCGGAAGCCTTTCCTGATTTCAGCTTCGATATGGAAATGAAGAATGTGTCCTGCCATTAATGTTAGTGGAGTGTAAATCGAATTCGTACTAGAAAGATTAAAAACATTGGATTTATTGGTTCTGAGTATTTGATCCTAACCTAACCGACCTAAGCTTGGGCTGAAAGAACCATTAAGGGGGGGTGTTTGTTTCGGCTTATGAAACATAAGCTCATTTGGGCTTATATTTCATAAGCCTTAATTTTTCGGCTTATTTTGAGACTTGTGGCTTATATAAGTTTCTTATGATATGATAAACTTTTTTTTTTTAAAACATAAAAAAAAAACTTCAATAAGTCTCAAAATTAGCAAGAGAATTGGGGCTTAAGAAATATAAGCCGAAATCAAATTTGATTTGGGCTTATATTTCACAAGCCCTTATATTATGGCTTATTTTAAGACTTAAGCGCTTATATAAGTTTATTATATCATAATAAACTTATATAAGCCTCCAAGTCTCAAAATAAGCGTGAAAATTAGGCTTATGAAATATAATCTCAAATAGGCTTATGTTTCATAAGTCGAACAAACACCCCTAACCAACTCAAACTCTAAACAATATTTTTCAATTTATTTTCTTTTTTTCAGTTTTAGTTTTAGTTCTTGTTATATTTGGGTCGACTGAAACACAAGTAGTTGTTTGCCCTTAACCCACCCCTATGTCCCAATTTAATTTAGAGTTAAGTACATTTTTGGTCCTTATGGTTTGGTGCGTTTTTTATTTTTGGTCCAAAATTCAAAAAAGGTTTGGTTTTAGTTCAAAAGACATAGTTATACGATCCAACTTTTAGTCCAAAAATACATAGTTTTTACACTTTGTCCAAAAGATCATAGTTTCCACCTCCACTTTAGTCAAATTTACGGAATTGGACTAAAAGTGGAACGAAACTATGTTTTTTGGACCAAAACCAAACCTTTTTTGAATTTTGGACCAAAAGTGAAAACGCATCAAACCACAAGGACCAAAAATGTACTTAACTCTTTATATGATGATGGGTTAATGCACACCGGTTACTAAACTTGGTGTTTCTGTTCGTTAAATAATTTGGTAGGCCCATATAGTTACAATTTAGATTAGGTCGCTCGGGGCAAAAAAAAAATCCCGATGATACGATATTACATGAGAAAACTTCAACAAAACATGTCAGGACCTTCTAATGAGCAACAAAATTAGGCAAAACACCAAGTAGTTTTTTGCAAGAACCGAAACAAAATTACCTAGAGGAATGGAGCAAAACACTACTAATATTGTTAGGCAAAGAAAACTGCCCTAAGCAGTTTAAAAAGACTTTACATAAATGCAAATAATAAAATAAAATTTTACATAATTTATGTTTAAGTTTTACTCAAAGTTTGAAAGTTATGATATTTTGGGCTATAATAGGCCTTTTGTAAATGGATTATCAAAAAAAAAAATAAGCCTTTGATTAATTTTTAAAAGAGTAACTTAATTAATTGTTTTACATATCCCGAGATATGATATTTGATGATTACAAAACTAAGTATGCAAAATTGAAGAAAGATGAAACAACAAGGACTATTATAGAAATATAAGTTAGCTTCCTATGTAAGCTAGTTTTTCCTGTAAATTCTCTATATAAAGGGTATTATAGGCGTCTGTTTTAGATATCCAGAATAGATAGAAACGCAGACTTCTCAATGAGAGTCTAGCAAAAGCGTGTGTGTGTGTACACATTTAGTAGTTAGTTAGTTAGCTAATAGATAGTATTTTTTACCTCAAGGATTTTTGGGATCCTTGTGACAGTAGTAACCATGTTATACGATCAAATAAAATGGAGGCTTGAAATAATTATTAGTAAAACCATTGTTTTGATAACTTATTGTCTTTTATTATTTCGCTGCGTAATTTAAGGAAGTTATCTATAAAACTAATCCTAGATGAGATCTAACCCATCTCGAGCTTAAACGATCTAAGGGTGGTGGCTGGGGTGGTGGCTGGAGGTGTTGGCGGGGGTGGTGGCTGGAGGTGATCGCCGGATATTCTAGGGATTAATTTTGTTAGATCTGGGTGGTGTTGTCGGGGTGGTGACATTGGTTCGAGATGGTGTAATGGTGGTGGTTTTGGCGATGAGTGATGGCTGAAAAAAAACAAGATCCGAAAAAGAAACAAGTTTGGCGATGAGTGATGACTGACGGGTTTGGTGGTGGTGGCTTGGGTGATAGTGGTATGGGTGTAGGATGACGAGTTTGTGGTGGTGTTGCAGGATGGAGGCCTGCTGGTGTATGAACGAAGTTGCTGGCTGGATGACGTGGAGGTGATGGGTTGTTAGTAAGTTAGATGGAGAGATGAGCTAACTTGTTTATAATGAAGATGAGTATTATTTGATATGTGAAAAGACACAATTACCCTTTCATATGCACGACACATTACTACCTTAATGGTCAAACTTACAGAAAAAATAGTTAAGGGAGCAAACCCGATACGTTTCACAATCAAAATGGAGAGGGTTCGTTAAAAAAAAATTAGAGACCATTTTTGTTATACCCGACAAACCACATGGACGATTTATGCAATTAACTCTAAGAGTTATAAGCATTTTGATACACTTTACGTGACTTTAGGCTTGTTTCACTTTTACTTGTCATTATCATTGGTTTAATTTTGCAACTTGCTATGTGATGCCGATCCACTATAATCTGTTTTTCTTCTGTCAAATGAGCATACATGTGTATTGGAATCAATGTAAATGTGGGAGAATTATATATCTCATTTACGGAGTATACTATAGTACCACGGGGTTGTCGAGAGTTACAGTTTTAAGATAACTTTACTAACTTCCAAAATAAAGATTTAGCATACTACACAACACGATGCAGAAAGCTACTAAACATTATAGAAAGTAAAAACACGATCACCCGGTGAACATTACCAGCTTAGCTCTCTGGTTGACAAATAATCTTGAATTTACTACAGATGCGTGAATTCAGTTGTCAAGCACATTCCTTTCATGCGTCTTTCCAGAGCCTCTGTGGCTTTTCTAGTATACACATGGTTGAGGTTGCCGTAAGGGAACTCGTTAGACAGACAAGTTCAATAATAATGGTGGCACGTAAAAACGTTTAATCAGTTTTTTTATGTGCATTTGATATATTAGATTATAAGTGTAAGTTCACACGGTAATAACTAAGTGTCATTATCTTCCAACCAAATTTACTCAATCAATCAAACGAAACATAAAAATTTACAAAAAAAGGAAGGTACAATCAGTCAATGTATCATCAAAGTTACGAGATAATAGACACCATATTAAACCAACTCTCATTATCAATATCGGCCTCAATAGCAATTAGGTCATAAAGCAAATGATTCACCATCCTCTCCAAAGTCCACGCAAACACCAAATACCTAATTTGGGTATGGAATGGAGTAATTAAAGTTTCATCAAATAGATTTGCATACATCCACATCTTTATGAAGATAAATTACACAGGGGGGAGGAAAATAGACAGCGCAATACTAACAATCGCAACAGAAGCATACCAAGAATCAATGCAGATCAACTGTATCAAGAGTTCCATAACTTAAACATTACAACAAATTGGTGCTGGAGTAAAAAAAAGTAGAAATAAGCATTACCAAAGTCACGAAAATTAAATTAGAAATAATGCAAAAGAAATTATGTTTAATAATAAAACTAGCAAAGTCACGGAATTAATACACACCGAAACGACAACTGCAACTATAACAAATCTAAATTTAAAACAACGATAGACTTACAAGTGTGAAAATCAAAACACTTGAAAGAGGAAGCCCCGACCATCCAAACCCATCAAAATGCATAACCGTAAAGGGCTAGACTGTCACTAACTCGATCACCTGATAGAGAAGCCAAAAAAAAATGAAAAAAAATGGGTTAAAAATGCATCAATAATTTTTATAACCTAAATTATGCATAAGGAAAACTTGAATAGTTAAATGTGTAACTGGACTTTGAATACTATATATACCTTTGCATTGTCGTCAATGAATGATAGAATTGAAGTGATCAAGCAAGAGTAGCGTTTCCAAGTACGACTTTACTGAGAACGAGTTATATTTTCCAATAATCCCAAACATTTGCGAGTCCATGACATTGGATCATAAAATCCAAGAAGCGACCTATAAACTTCAGCAGATTCAAAATGTGTCAAAAACAACTAAAATCTTGAACTAGTAGCTATTCACCATTGTTTCTGAACGTCTAACCCAATAATCCAACACAAAGATCTAGCAGGTGTACTTTAATACTAAACATCTAGTAAATGACTTAGCAACACCTCTCCTTCAATACCCCATACCACACAAAATGATACATATGTCTCCTCATGGAAAAACTCAAGCAAACCAAGTGACTCATAGACCTTTGTGACCCCTATATTACACGCGTGTACTAACCTATCCGGAAGACACACTTCACCAAACTCATCATTCTTTAAACCAAACGATACAATCAAATTAGACCTACCACCCAATTTAATAGATTCAAACGCAGGCCAATAAATAAACCCTCCAACAAAAACCTGATCACCCTTCAAATGATAAGAATTAAAAGCAAGAGGAATGTTTGATACAGTTTTCCAAATACGTGCGACTTAACGTATAAAACCTCACTTCCAATCAACCGTCATAAAACCAAGAATGTATTTGAATTCGAACATGCTTAGGTCAACTATATCCGGACAACTCCCAAAACCAATATAAGTATCTCCTTTCGGTGAACTCAATGCATTAGGGATGGGAATTCCAACCGATTTTCTAATCGTAGGATTCCAAAGAACAGCCATCTTAGTTTCTCCTGCGACATCTCGGCGTACACCGTAAAAACACAACAATCCGTTAACAAAACTGTGTGCTAAAGTAGTTTCTCTTAGTAGGCTAAGGGGACCGGGGACTGTTAGGGAAGATTTATGGTTAGGGAAAGTACTGTCGTCTATAATCGAGATAATTTGGCCATTTTCTTGCGTGTACTGTATAAATATACGGTGTTTGAAAGTGTTTTTTGCGATTGGGGAATGTGGGTAGTTGTTTAGAAACTTCGAGCGTTCAATATGAGACAAGCCATTGTTTTGAAACTGACCTGAACGAATCAAGATTGATCGAAAGCATTTTCATGATTTCAGCTGTTATCAAAGGAAGAATGTGGTCAGCCATATTTTTTGTGAGTAGTGTAAATCGATCGGTGCACAGAATAGATAAAAAAAACGTTGGATTTAAAGCTAATAAGCATTTTGATTGAACACCTTTACATGAACATTTAGGCCAAATAGAACACCCTAATGGCCCCGAACCCACAAACAGACTTGGGCCTTTACATACATATGTCTATTGGAATCATTGTAAACTAGCAGGGTGCCTGTTCAATGCGGCGGCAGATACCCCACCCCGTGACTAAATTTTGTGGTAAGTAATTGTTTTTCGTTTATACATATTTTCGAACAATAGCTTTATTGCGACGACAAAATATATTTTTTCAACAAAATCTGATATAGCGTTAATCTATGTATGTTAAATGGTTTTCTGTCGACATAGTATGTAACGAGTATTCAAATGTTGCCCATAAAAACACACCTTTTGCTTACATAAACTTGATGTAACACAAATTATAAGCAGGATACCCACATTTTTCAGCACAATTCACTAACACCGTCACAAAAAACACACATGAGTCACGGCCATTGTAAAACTGATTCTCGAAAGATCAAAAATAGAAGTACCCTTGTAAATCTTATACATACTACTGGTCCTTCTAATATATATAAAGACTCAAGATTTATCATAAAATGAATTCTATAAAACAAGTTACCCAATAAAAATAAATATTTAGTAATATGGAACTCTCAGTATAAACTTTATCAAAATCTAAACCCCGTGAAACCATGTAGCACTAATTGGTAATTTTGACATGTTCTAAAGTAAGGCAAAACAAGACACCAAAGCCATCGGATCTTATTCAACAACCTGAAATACCAGAATAGAAAGTGAGGGATAAAGATCACTATGAATTTTATCACTAAGCTACCTAGGACAAAGAATGGGCATGGACAAACGATTAGGTCATATTGATAGACTGACTAATCGGCTCATTTTCTGCTAGAAGAAGACTTGGTAACGAACGATTGCAAAGATTTACATCGAGGAATGAGTCGCGCGACATGGAGTTTCCTGTGTCGACTATTTCAGATCGCTATGGACGGTGTACATCGGGATGCTGGCAGACTGTACAAAGGCTTAGGTACGAGGGTTGGATATGAGTACGGGCTTATCATCCCCAAAACGGAGGTCAAAGTGAGCGTACATTCAGACCTTGGAGATAGCTTAGGGCATGTGGATTGATTTTTGGTGGTAGGCTGGGATGTACATTTATCATTGCAGATTTTTCCTATAATAATCGCTATCATTCGAGCATAGGTGTGCATCCGTCGAAGTTTTTGTATAGGAGGAAATGTACGTCCGCCTGTTTATGGGCTGTAGGAATTGGCGCAAGTAGTTTGATTGACCTGAAATTGGTTCAAGAAACGACTGAAAAAGTGTTATAAACAGAAGCCAAAGCGGCAAGAGACCGTCAAAAGATCTAATGCTGATAAAGGCCGCAAACCAAATTATATAAGGTTTGTTATCGTAGGTTTATTTATGACACTTGATCATCTCGGAGACGAAGGGAGGAAACCCACAGAGGTTCATTTGGGTTTGGTGCTGGAATTGTTGAGGAATGAGAAGTTGTATGCCAAATTCTCCAAGTGTGAGTCCTGGTTGCAGGAGGTGCACTTTCTTGGTCTACATGTTAACCAGAATGGTATACATGTGGACCCAAGCAAAATAGAAGCAGTAAAGAATTAGAAGACCCTTACGACACTTTTTGAGATTCGATCATTTTTAGGGTTAGCCGGTTACTACCGACGGTTTATTGAAAAATTTCTCCAAGATTGCTAAACCTCTTACCTCGTTAACTCAGAAGAATCAAAAGTATGTGTGGGGCATGGAGCAGGAAGAGGCTTTTTAGACCTTAAAGAACAATTTGTGTGATGCACCAATATTGACGCTACCTGATGGGATTTGAAGATTTTGGAAATTGTTATTTGTGATGCTCGAACCCAGGATTAGGTTGTTTGTCTCAATGAATAAGGAGAAAGTGACTTGCTTATGCATAAGACAGCTAAAAATCCATGAGAAGACTATACGAGCGCACGACATAGAATTTGGGAAGCGGTGATGATTTTGACTCATAAGACGTGAGGCTTTATATGGTATGGTACCAAGAGGTTCACTATACGGATCGACAAAACGTTTTTCAAACATATTTTTTATCAGAAAGAGCTGAATATGCGTCAGAGGAGGTGGATCGAGTTGTTTAGTGACTACGAGTGTGAGATTCGCTACCATCCTGGTAAGGCGAACGTTGTGGCTGATGCGTTAAGTAGGAGGTAGCGGCTGAAACCAAGACTTAAGGGGCAAATGGCTATGACGATTCAGACTGGAAAAAGAGAAGATCCAGGCAGCAACAGACTAAGGCTTTTATGCAGGAGAATATACTTGTAGATACATGCATGGTTTAGATCAACTTATGAAAAGAGGAGGGCATGAGATGTATTTCATGGCCCGTATATATGGAGGTCCCATTAGCTTGGATAGGAGTAAGAACGTTGAACATGTATGAAGCCCACAAAGTCTCAATACTCTGTGCATTCCAGAAGCGATAAGATGTTACCATGATCTTCGAGATCGTGTACTGTGCACGGGAATGAAGAAGATATTGCATGTTTGAATTATGGAATACTTGTTGCATTCTTTATATTGGCGAGAACTTCGTTTCATCAATAAATGACGCCTTTTGAATTTTTGGTTAGTTTTTAAGGAATTGCTATACAATCACTTTGTGTCTATGCTTTACACCTTATTTTTTATTCATTTAGAAGTTTTGATCGACCGCCCATTGTGTTTTGTATATCCTTTCTCGTTACGCCTCACGTTTCTGCCTTCGCGGGGTGTGACAGATTGGTATCAGAGCCAGGTTATAGAGAAGTAGGTGGTTTGCCAAGACTATCACCTAAAGTCTTCATGATAGTTGCAGTTTTTAAGGTTTAGGTTTTTACTACGAACAATTATATTTTTCTTGTCTATCCGAAAAGCATGATTTATTCGTATTTTTGTCAACCCTAGTTTTAATATGTATATACTATGTTTTATTAAGGTAGCCATGTCTCCCCCTATCCGTAGAAAGTATCATGATTCGGTTGCTTTTGCAACTGGGCGTAGGAAGATTAAGAATTGCAAGCAGTGTAACCGCAAGATCCGAATTCCTATTGGCATGTGGCCGTGTAAAGTCAAAGAGAAGATGACTTTGAAGGAAGTTGATGGGAAAACGGTCGAGGAGATTGAAACAAAGATAATTGCAAATGATGGCACTGTCACCCCACAAGGATTCTGGAACAAATTTTAAGGTTATGAAAAGTCTGAAGAAAGAGCGGTGGAACAACCTAAAACATGACTTATATGGATTTTATGAACAGACCCCAACTTCAACAAAAGAAATCCCATGAATGAGTTTACACTGCATCGACTACCTCAGCCAGAGGTACACAAATGAATGGTGTGGGATTGATGGAAGATGAAGGAAGAATTAGAGAGGAAATGATGTGGACTCGGAACCTTGGGATTCCGACCGCAAGTATAAGCCTTTGTGGAAGCAAGAACAACATAGATGATCATGACCCGCTAGCTCTCGTAACAGCCATATTGTTCTACAGTGCCTGATAGGCAATTAGCTTGTTGTTTTTTTCTTCCGACGTTTGACCCATTTTGGAATGTTATTTTTGATTTTTGGATTCTAAGTATTTAATAATAAAAGTGATTATTATGATTATTCCTTGTGTTAATTGTTGTTTTCTCATATTTTTATAAGGTGCTATGTGGTGTGTTTATTATCCTGAAGCTGCCTTTCATAGGAGGGAGTCCACCTGTGTTATGTGGCGCATGTATAATTATGTTGGCTACCGATAACTTATAGATCCCCTTTCACAGTTGTAAACTATAATTATGGTGGCCACATAATTATACATCCCACAACACAGGTAGACTCCCTCCTATGAGGACCTATCATGAAATAAAACACACACATAGCACCTTAAAAAAAGTAAAACAACAAATAACACATGGAATAATCCTAATTAATCCATTTATTATTAAATGCTCAGAATCCAAAAATCAAAAATAACATTCCTAACATGGCTCCAAACGTCGGAAGAAAAACAAACAAGCTAAAGCATATCAGTCACTTAGAACAATACGGGCAGTTACGAGACGCGCGGTCAGGATCATCTTTAGTTGTCTTCTTCCACATAGGCTTACTACTTGCGGAGACACAAGGTCCGAGTCCACCTCATTCCTCTCCAATTCTTCCTCATTTTCCATCAACCACCCATCATTTACCCTCTGGCTGAGGTAGTCGATGCGGTGCAAACTCATTCATGGGATTTCCTTGTTGAAGTTATGGGTGATCCACAAATTCATACAAGTCATGTCTTCTAGGTTGTTCCACCGGCTCTTCTTCAGACGTTTCATAACCTTGAAATTGTCCAGGAATCCTGGTGACAGTGCCATCATTTGCAATTATCTTTGTTTCAATCTCCTCGACCGTTTTCCCATCAACTTCCATGGGATTACAAATTGGAATGCCTTAAAAGTTGCATCCATTGTTCACACATTTCCATTTTCCACCACCACCATTTCCACCAATACGTTATTAGCAGTTTGTCCACGATGTGTTAGTCCCGTTGGGTGACTATCTGAGGAAGATGGTTTGCAATTGCTGCAAGACGATAAAGCAGCAATGCCGGGGTTTTGAAACTTACTATCTATACGACTCAACTTAACATATCCTCCAATTAGGGTAAGAGAATAATTCTCTACCCATACTACCATCCTTATCATGAATACACATATCAATAAAAAAACATTTACACTACCATCTTACAACCAAACACAAATAAATGCAATCATGGTCACAAGTCTACGTGTGTGATGCCTTTATAATTATGTTGGCCACCATAATTATAAGTGCCTCCTTTCACACGTGTACTTACTTCCAAGATTACCCATATCAATCATAATTCACATATAAGCACATATACCACATTGCACATCTTAAACCACTCCAACTTAACACATAAAAGATGCTCCATCAAATAACTACTTACTTATATCAAATTGAAATCGAAACGACATAAAGGAACGAAAGTCTCGCAACGACTTCCAAAATACGAAATATCCGAAAGAAATAATCAATAACAACATGACGAGGTAAAGGACGGGATAAACTTATGCTGGGCCTCGCTTGGGTTTGACTTTGCCTCCGCAAGAATCACCCGACTCCGCGGGTCCAGCCCTATTACGCACATCCGACAAACGATCAACTATCCTATCTCCTTCGGTTCCACAAGAGGCTCCTTATAACGCTTAAGTCCAGTTGGGAAAACGGTTCCCCAACGAGACTTCTTACGGGTGGGGGAAAACATAACTAAAATACTAAGAAAGTAATACATATCATATCAGATAGTGGTAGGCAAAATAACTAAAATGACAACTTAGCAAAATATAAAATATATAAGCTATGCAAAAAAATAGAGGGGAAGCATAGCAGTTATAGCATTAAACACTTAAGCCCTAAATGCATCTACATGAAGGACCCCTAGGTTATAGTCTAGGCTCAACCACCTACTTCTCTATAACCAAAGGCTCTGATACCAATCTGTCACACCCCGCCAAGGCGGAAACACAAGGCGTAACATCATGGATATCATCACAACACAATGGTGTCAACAATAGAGAATCACTAAATGCATAACTAAATATAAAAGACACAATGTGTCATGACAATACCAAAAAAACAAAAGAAACCGCACGGCGTCTTGTATTAATGACAAAGGGTCTCATCAATACAAAGACATAAATGACTTACGAACCTAATAAAATCAAATAGCATTCAAAAGAATCCATGCAACAAACACGAACAAAACTCAGGATCGAACTCCAAATGCATTCCTACGGTCTTTCTAGTCACTTCTTTTAGCCTTAACATCCTCATGATGCTCACCTGAAAATGATGCTTTAAAAAATCAACACAATGATTGGTGAGAGTCATAGGTTTAAAACACATAACAAAACATTTCAAACAATTGCTGCGATTACTAAAACAATTCATAACAACCATACGTGTCTCGCAGTCCACATATACATCACATCACTCATAAAAGGGTCATGGGTAGCTCACTACCCTTTGATCGGAACACAAAGTTAGTAGGTATTATTTCAACCCTTCAGTTGGATTTGATTGAGTAGTAAACACCACTCTCCAACCGAACTCACATACCTCAAAACGCCTCCAATTGAACACAAAGCCATGGAGCGTACCACATAAACAACTCCAATTGATCACAAAGCCATGGAGCGTATCACATCACAATCAATAACCATATAACACATAATCACAGCAACTAAAACATTTAAACTCATAGCATCATTTTCTCCCCAAGAAAACATAAGAAAAGGGGCTATGAAACTCACCTGATGCTAAAGCAATTCTCAAAATCCGCGCACACAGCTAAACAACAAAATAACACGTGTTACACACTACTAAGCCAAAAGCTTAAGCACATGTAACAATCATATGATGGATGTCTAAGGTGTTTATTTACACTCATGGGTCACCCCGACACCATGCCCAATATTTACCAATTCGTTTGCATAGTTTTTCAGTGTTCAACAATTTACCCGAAAACACAGAATTTTAGTGTCATTTTACTATTTTCTAAACCACACCTACTGACCTTTATAAAATTTACCAAGAATCATAGATTCAATATCATGAGTTTATTATCTCTAAGATTTTTTCACTAATTTATTTCCTCGCTTAAGTGCCCCAAGTAAAATCAAACTCTTAACTACTCAGTTTCGGATCTGAATGAACACTAAGAAGTTTGGACCTAAAAACCATACTTAGACTCCAAATCAGAAGCTCTCCTTTGGGGTATTTTTAATAGACACATAGAACTAAACTTCTGTAGGTTTGCTAATCCTAATTCGAATTTTAAGTGGGGGTTTTACACCTCGTAATCTGACCTAAATCTGACCCGAATTTACTGCTTTGACAACTTTTCTTGTAACCAACATTTGAATGACTTCCCGACCTTAAAATCTTTCGAGGCCGGATGTTATAGAAACTAGACTCTCTGAGCTACATCATAGGTACCGAAATCACATCAATTCATGCTTCTAACCTCTAGATATTCACAAAACAACACAGCCCTAAATTCTGCTCAAACCTAAATCAAGTTCTAACGCATTCTAAACCTAACCGAATACATCATCATGCTTATAATTCATCCCTAATCATTATTAAATAGTTTAATTATATTAATTTACAGATTTTATAAAATCCTAATTATCCATCTTAATAATTGTTACATGATTTAAAGAAAACTAAACAAAAACTTAATTGAAATATACATAAACCTTGATTCTTGAATCACTTAATCACCAAGTCGTTCTTGATTAAAAAATCTTTTTTTTCTTCTCTTGGAGGTTCGGTCGATCACAGGGAAAAAGAGGAGAGAAAAAGTGATTTAGGAATTTATTTATCTTATATTTATACTATCTAGAATCCTAATTGTAATTCGATTTGTTTCCTTTTTTTTCTTTTTCTTTCTTTAAACCGACCCAATCACCTCCCTTTTTAATTATTTTATTTTTTATATATTTTCCTATACAAATTCGTATTTACTATTCATCTATAAATGTATTTTATTAGTTAATTAATTACCTTCAATATCTTAAGTTTTTATAAAACCTAAGCTAATTTGGTAAACCATTTTGCTTATAAACTACTTTCTAAAAATAACTTTTCATTTCCAAATTCACTTTCTATATATGGAAAGTTTACTACCAACTTTCATATTTTAACCACATTATTCCTTTCCCATATCA
The DNA here is from genome assembly GCA_026074375.1 of Tanacetum coccineum. Taxonomy (NCBI): domain Eukaryota; kingdom Viridiplantae; phylum Streptophyta; class Magnoliopsida; order Asterales; family Asteraceae; genus Tanacetum; species Tanacetum coccineum. Next base: position 27,868 of record BQNB010045404.1, read on the forward strand.
CACACTTCCTATAAACGCTTAATCCTTAAAACCAAGTATTGACGTAGCAATGCATGCACACGTCTTTCATATCCATTATCACCACACGTGAACGAATGGAATACTTAACACCAAACTCAAACACACTCAAAATGAGATGCCTATACACCTCAAAATGATATCAAGCACATAATTAACTCACTTAGCCCACATAAATTCACATAGCACAACACTTACACACATAAAAATGAACTCTTAGCCATTTCTAAAGGTTTAAACTAACCTGCTCAAATCACGGTTGTCATAGAAAAATCCTTGGCATATATTCAGATGCTATATTATGCTTGCCAACGACCCCTTATAAGGCTATTATCACAACAAATTTCTATTTTTCTTATATATGTATGAATGAGATGGTAGTTGGTGGTAGAAAATATGACTGAAACGGAAGTGGGCGCGTGCAATGACATTTGAAAGCATAGGCTATGATGAGTCTCGATACGTTCGATTAAAGTTGTGATTGTTCAGGTCTTGGCAGGGCAAATTATTAGATTTGCATCCATGGCTGATGTATCCTCTTTTATTGCTTGACCACCTATCTGAGCCTATTATGCAAGGTATATAAAGTTGGATAGAGACATAACAAGTGAAGTGGGAAAGAGATTTGAATGAATGAAATGGTTGTAAGTGGGAAGCTACCCATGTGTTGGCGAGGCATTCCAAATTCGTGTTTGCAGCCATTGCGGGTCAGATTCCTCTTTGTCCGACAGTAATTTAATAATTAAGGGAAAATAATATGGAAGTGGGATAGGGATAAAAAAAGTAATCACCAACTTTTGAATGACGCACACTTGTTTGCACGTTCTTGAGGGGACAACACTTTTTAGTAAAATGTATTGATATATGTGTGCCATACAAACAATGAGGATTTCTGTAGCTATCTTCCTCTATTGACCATCCCTAGATTCAATGTTAGAAGTCAGCAACATTAAGTCAGATTTGAAATTATATCCCTTTTGATTGTTGGCTTCTTACTTGGGGCTAGGAATGATCTCTCGAGTGTGCTAAGGGTTTTGGTACTTTCACGCGTGCTTAGATGTAGAAAATGATTTTTAATTCGGCATACGTGACAGTCGCAAAACCCTTATCGTATATTCGGCTATGACGTTTAATTCATAAGCAGCTCATATGTATTACATCGTAAGTTGATGCTATTATAGGTTGTCTTTTGACATGCACGAAACATAGGCAATGATGATACAATCATATTTTTGAGATCTTTATTCATAATTGTTTGTCAAATCAGTACTGATCTTGGCTGGGTAGCACCAAGAAAATAGTGTTTGCAGCCATAGTGTGTCGAACAACTTCTCATAGGGATCCGCACTTGCAAATCTGACCCCTTAAAATTTAATATCCGTTGATCTGATTTCCTACTATTCGCGTGCTACAGACGTGCGGCGATGATGAATATGAGCAGGTAAAGTAAAAAAACGGCTGTATATTATGTTAATAGGAAATATCTGTCACGCAAGCACTGGTATGCTTTGTTAATGGTTGGTTAGCACTGTGTGATTATAAAGTGTTTTATAACTTTATGTATCCATTATGGGAAATGATGACACTGATGCGTTTGTGGTTGACGGATCGTATTGGGTGAAATCTGTCCTTATCTTGGTGGGGGAGCACGTCGTCGTGCTTGCAGCCATGGCGGGTCGCATACCTTTTTTCTCCCCTCTTGCACTCGTAAATCTAAGCCCCAAGTTTTTTGCAACCATAATTATTGCATTTGTCCATTTGTCATTGATCATGGTGACGAAAAGCATCTCGTATCTAGGTGGGGCAACATCATGCACGTGGTGATTGCAGCCATGGTGAGTCATGGTGACTGAAAACTGCCCATACCTTGGCGGGGCAGCATGACGCACATGGTGATTGCAGCCATAACGGGTTGGTTGCCCTTTGTTGATGCTTGGTTAGGGCTGGATGACTATACGATGTTTTCTAACTTCAAGGCTAGACTTGCCTAAAGCAAGGTCACTCAAGTATGTACATTATACATGTGTATCTGGATTGAAGGTGGCGAAATGTCAAGTGGGTAGGGTAATGGGTTGAAACAAGTTGATAAACCAAAAAAGGTGCCCTTATCAGCTTTTTGAAAAACTTTTTTTTTGTAATAAGCTCTTATCTGAGCCTTTTTTAATTTTATTTTTTCGAGGGTCAATATTTTTCTGTTTTTCTATATGGTGTAAACTCATACAATGATGAGAATGGGAGCTTGATCCTCTGGTGTATTTGTTTTCAACATAATGTATGACGATTCTTGAGTAGCTTATCAGCGTCTAGAATGTCAAACAAGATGTCCTACGTGCGGATAAGCTGCTCAAGAATAAGATATTGCATCAACAATTTAGCCTTTAATGTCAACCCATATCTGAGTCTTTACGGGAAAAACTTTTAATGATAATGTCTTATTGACCTACTTCATTCGCTGGTCGAATCATCATACGCCTTTTTTACCCTTCGTTTAGAACTACATCATAAGATCTAAATACACTAAACTGTGTGTTATTCACGAAGCTGGCGTTCATCATCAACAGACTGCGTTCTACCAAAGAGCACTTAGAAGCCGAAGAGAATGTCGTGGAAAATGATTTTGTGCAAGTCGCTTTACACTATGTCCTCTTCGGTTTCCCATTGTTCTTTGTAAAAGTCCATTCTAAATCTTAGCCCTTGCTCGCAATCAATAGAGTCTTTATAAATACGTAGTGCTATCGATTAAAACAACAAGCAATTCAACGTGCCCTAAATTCTAAATAACAAGGGGTTTAGACACACACTAAATTTCATATTACTTTTTCAATACATCATATATCAATGTTTACATGATCATCAGTAGAATGCGTTTTAACAAAGAAAGATATGGAACCGAAGAGAATCCCGTGATAAGTAGTTTGGTGCAAAATATTTTTTCGCCACATCCTCTTCTATGTCCCATCTTTCTTTGTGGACACACATCCTACTATTGATCAACCTGCAAATGTAACATGAACTTCTGTAAAATACAACGACAATGTCAAATGCCCCCGCGGCGAAACGCGAGCTCCCAAACCTTGTTAGAATACTAATTACACTATCATATTTAATTCAATAACTATTATGTAACAATTATAACTTGATATTAACAAAACAATGATAAAAATTAACAATAAAAAATCAACGAGTTTGATTGAAACTTATATTTCATTGATTGAATATCATTACAGAAATACATCACTTCTAATCAACAATTTCATTGATTGAAACTTAAATTTCAGTGATGGTGGTGGGGAGGCTTGGTGGTGGCGACCAAGGTTGCAAAAATCGCTAGGCGCTAGCTGGGCGGCCGAGTAACGCCTAGCGATTAATCGGTTAGGCGGGGATTAATCGGGGATTAATCGGATTGGACTTTTTATATATAAAATTATAAATTTTTGAAATATATGCCTGATTTTCCTGATTTAGCCGATTTTGTCCGATTAATCCCGATAGTGGTCCCGATTTTTATCTCGTAACCGACACATCGTTTGATTCCGATTAGCCGATTATTTATTATTCGATTGGCCGATTTATCGCCGATTTGAGCGATTTTTATCCGATAATCGGTAATGTTGGACATTTTTGACCAATTATGATTAATAAGGCATTTAGCGAAAATCAAGGCGTTTATCACGCTAGCGCTCCTAGGCGCCGTATTATCGCGCCATAGGTCGATTTTGCCAACACTTGGTGGCGACTGATGATTGTGTGAATGGTCACGCGGTCATGTGAACTTGAAAATAGGGGTGTTGGCCTCGGGTCGAATCCGACAAAACGAAACCGAATAAGGAAGTTTGCCAATCCGAGAATCCGAAGTAGTATAACTATATAACCGAAAACCGAACCGAATAAGACCGGTTCGGTTCGGTTTAGGTAGTTCGAACCGACTAAGTGTCGGTTTTGACCCGAACTGACCAAACCGAAATATAAATCTGAAACCGAAAAGCCAAACTGAATAAGCTCGGTTCGGTTCGGTTTCGATCAGTTTGTCAGGTCAGGTCGGTTTTCTGGTTACTTTGCTCAGCCCTAACTTGAGATGTAAAACTTAACGGATGATCGTTAAATATTTAACGAAAATTCTCAAATTGGGCAAAACAAATAAGTTTGGTGCCTTTTTATGCAAGAAAAAAAAATTTGATACCTTGATTTGAAATGACCCTTAAGTAAGGTACCTTTTTATGCCATATGCCCAAGATAAAACATAATGCTTTCTTTTAGCTAGATTTTGTTTTTCATTCAAGAAAATTACGAAGATGTATAGAATTAGAAACATATCACCCCCAAAATTATCTAGTCTATTAACCAAAATGTTGAAAATTTAATGCGCCTAAGGGTTTTGATGCTATAAGAATTGAGCAATATCACTTAAGACTAATACAAGAGATGGGCATCAACTTATTAGTATGCGTTTAGGGGTGATTTGTTAGTATCTCAGGCGTGAGAATACTACACGATATGGTGAGGTAAAGATTAAGACTGAGAAAGAGTTTTGAAGTATGAGTTAGTTGGAAAGAACCTGCCTCTGAGTACCAACTAGTTTGGTATTTATAGTGGTCTTTCTTTTGTCGATATGACGACGAATGATGGAGCTTGCTATTACCCGTTGGGTAATAGCCTGCTTGTGCTATCACTATCATGTCATGCCTCGTTGTTCGAGTCCTCTTGTTGTTACTATTTGACTTTCGGTTGTACTTGATGCCCGTACCTTCACGGGTAACCGATTTCATACCAATTTGGGGAAAACTTGGTATGCACTCTTCTCTAGCGTATCTGTCGTTTCTCTTTTGGGCGGTTCACGTGATCCATGATTTGGAATCCACTCAGCGTTGGATTGTAGCGGAATAATGTTTTGTGTAAGGTAGGTATGGACGGTAGTTACATACTCCGCATCCGGTCTGAGTTTAAGTGGGAGTATGCATACGGCAACATTCACTCTTTACACATATTTTCTTACTGTCGAGCACGGTCCGCTCTTTTAGGTCTCTAAGTGAGTTATAGGGCGTCTTCCGCCCTATATGTCATAATCAACCCAGTCTATTTTGATTGCAATTTCCGATGAAAATCTATCTCGACTTCTAGCCTTCTAACCGCCGGATTATACTGCATTCATTCCCCGTTAGTGCGTTCTGCGCGTCTCGTGCTAGGTAACTTTGCCCGACTACTTATGTCGTAAGATTCATGACTGACGTGACTACTGGCGGCGCCTTATCTGACCGTTGGTTGTCCGTTAATCATGGCCCTTTATCTTAGGTTGTTTAATCTTGACCGCCGATTGGGAAGTGAACCATCGTGTCGCTTCCTGAGCCATTTGATGCACCGTTTTGATTCCTGTGCAACACCTATATAAGGCCTTCATCCACCTTACTTTTTCTTTTACTGTTTTCAAAAACTTGCAACCTAATATTTATCATTCTCCCTTACTTCACTACTCTTCAAGCTTTATCGATCCACTACCGCAATTCAAGGTGTGTTAATCTTCTTGTAATGGCACTTGACACTCCCCGTTCTAAATTATCCGCATTAGAGTTCGATACTTTTTTTGTAATGATTACTGGATAGGGGGAGAATTTGGTTCGGAGTTACCCGGGCTAAGTGATTCAATTCGAGACTTCCCTCAGGGGAAGATTGGTGTTTATACTCGGTTCTTTGAATTTGTCAATCTTTCGCTTTCCACCTTTTTTCTGCATGTCTTGACACACTTTGGAATGTACATTTCTCAGTTGATTGTTCTTGGGGCTTCCCGAATCAGCCATTTTGAAATTAGCTGTCGGGGCCATGGTGGTGTTCCCACCATTTATCCTTTTCGCCGTTTTTATCTTGCTACCAGTCTGCCCACCGGGTGGATTACTATAGAACAAAGGCACAAAAGGAAAAATACCACCGTTCCTACTTGCCATACCGAGCATTTTGACTCTCTTAAAGGGTGGAGGGACATATTTTTCTGGGTTAATGCTTCTGTGGCCCCGATTGCTATGAGGTGGTTTGATGGGGGAGAGTTTTCTCAGGATTCCCCGGTAGATAGGTTTGATGGTGATATGACTCTGGAGACTCTCTTCAATGATAATCCAACCCGGGTTAGGAGATACCCGGAATAATTTCTTGTGCTGATTTAGAGTATTTTGATGATTTATTTAGCACTGATCCATCTTGAGACAATATTTTTTTTTTAAATATTTACAGGAAAAAAGTAAAAAAAATTGTTGCTTTTAAACATAGTTTCAATTTATTCCATTTTAACTTGATGCGACACTTAAGAAAAACTAATAAGTGATGGAACCAAGGTCGTTTTTGCGTTGCTTTCACTGGTCACATACGAGGTGCAACATGCCATTATAAAATAACTACAATTAATTCATAAATACATGGTTATATTTTAACAACGACCATACGAAAGTTGGAAATGGACGGATTAAACAAAAGATTAGTGCCTTAAAAAGTCAGTTAACTATTTTATAACAAACGTCATTTATTTACATCTAGAATATGTATGTGTTAATGACTAATGAGACAATCGAAAAATAGAGTAATCTGTAAAAGTCGTCCCTGTGGTTTGACCACCTATCCTTTTGAAAATGCAGGCAACGTAATTGTGAGGAATTTACGAGTGCAATTTTCGTCATTAGCTGAATGAAATGATTAAATCACCCTTGTCTTATTAAATAGATAGGATGGGCATTTTAGTTATTTTAATTTGGCTAGAGACGAAGATTGCACTCGTAAATTCCCACATGGACTACATGCACTTTCGAAAAAGCAGAACGAAACATACAATTTAGTCAAAATACGCATCAATTTTTGCAATTTACTCTTAGTAATATTATAAGTTAAAGACATTTGAAACAGGTTTGCACAAGTGTTTAAAATTTAGTGTGACTCGGCTTTGAGAGTTTTTCACGAAGTTCAGTTGAGGTTGTACGTGTGGATTTGTAAAAGGTCCAAGACGCGGAATTTCATATGGGAAAAATGGATAGAGTCTTCTTATATATTTGGAAGATATAAGTTTTTTGTTTAAAAAAAGTAAATAATATATTTTAATGTTAGACATTTTATGTTAACTTAGAGCACAAGGTATGGTAACACCATTAACAGCGCCACATCAGCGCCACATCATCTTTAACACCATAACACCAACACCTCAAAATACCCCCGGTACCATAACACCATTAATACCACTTTTTGGTACCCACCGATTTTTTTCTTTTTCATTTGTTAAAACAAGTAAATAACATTTTTTATAAAATTAAAACAATTTTTTTTACTTACAAAAACCACAAAAGACTAAAACCACAAGGACCACTAATGTAAAAACTCTCTTTTGCTTCTTCTTCCTACTCATGACCTGCGCACAGCAAACACACATCAAAACACACACTTAAACACACACACAAAAACACACACAGACACACACTCAGTTTTTTAAAAGAAAAAAAAAAGAAAATCACACCAACGCGCGTTGGTGGCTTGACGCCGTGCCCAACGCCGTTGGCCAACGCAGACGTGGGGTGTGGTAACGCCACCAACGCCACTGCCACCTAGGCATAACGCCGGTGATGGCGTTACCATACCTAGAGCTCTTATCGCGAAGACAATGAATTGGGAAATGATAGACTTATAAACTTATGATTGGTTTTATATCTAGAATTGCATATTTGCATGCTAATAATTATCCAGTGGCAAAATTTTCGTGTTACATAATTTGTTTTGTTAGTCCACATATTAAAACATGAACTTTTTCACGGTACAATGATATAATGTCACACAAGTTCAAGTACAAAATTAATGCTAGTGTTCTTATAGGGCATTTTTCAAATAAATTTTGTTTCATAAGCTATCACATCCTTAACCAGGATGAATACAAAAATATCACTTTGTCCTTAATAAATTGATTCGATTCTATGTGCTTGGATTTGTTTAAGCCAATAATACTTTTAAATAACACCATATTTTATTGTCAATCACTTTAAGATAACTTGACTAGAAATGTCTTTACCTAACCTGTCAAAATTCAACATAATAATATATTGTAGTTCCAAAAAGTATTAAAGATGGACTACTAAAATTACATTACAGAGTAAATTGCAAAAACAGCTATATGGTTTGGGTAAATAGTTTTTTTTTTCACTCGGCTGTATGCCTGTATATTCGATAGAAATACGATAAAAAGTGACAAAATCATGGCAAAATTTTTAAGAAAACAGTCATGAGAATATTACAAGAAACTTAACACCAACAATAAAAAAGGGCAAAGAAATTAGACTAATTTACGAAGTATCAAGACTAAAGATACCAGTTAAATTTAAAACCAAATTGTTCCGGCTCACGACTTGCTTAAGACACCTGTTGGGATATCCAAAGAAGCGAGACGGTTTGCACTTTGGCAAAAATGTCATCATGAATATTTGGATCCGTAGATTGAAGAATTTGGCTAAATAGTAGTCATAGTCTCTATACAAAATTTGGTGTACACTTATCGTTTTGATAATAAACTGTAACTGCAATTTTCAAAGTTTGTATCTTTTTATGTCAAACGATAATTGCACATCAAAGTTTTTGTCTTTTTGAAGTTATAGGTACCGCGCTGCAATTTAGCCAAACTACGAAGAATTTACTTAAAATTTCATTTGCAAAACTCGTGGTGTTTTCTACCCCACTTATCTTTTGCTCTTTGAATGATATTTATAAATCATGTACTCCAACATTTAAAAGTGGAAACTGGAAAGCAACATGCATGACAATTTTGGCAAAGGGGCCTAGTTCAAATGATACAAACTTGCAAAGTGTTCTTAACCACTGATTGATAAAAAAGATGTGGATTCAATATTCTTTGAAAGCACAAGTTTATTAGTTATGTTTCATATGATTTATCAAATTTTAGCCTGCACTCACAGTTAAAGTTTATTCGTTCTAGTTCGTTTGGTTAAAGTACTCTGAGTTTGATGCACATGTTTTCGGACCAGATATAAGCTCCAATTTTCAGAAGCTGCAAAGCCTTTTAAGGATGATGTTTGTCGGATTTATGTGGTGTGGATTATAGTGTCTCTAAAAGTTTGGTGTCATCATGATCAAATAAGGCAAAAAAAGTAACAGATACAGCCTAAAAAACTCAAGTTGTTTCAAACAAGCCTTTTAATTCTTGGGCGAAAAAAGTCAATTACTGACATCCATAAGAAATAAATCTCAATGGTAACATTTGATCAAAGATAAAGTCAATTACTTAGATAAAAAACAACAAAACATCTTGTAAAATGGGTTCTGTCACACTTCATCTTGCAGAAGTGAAATATATGTTTGCGGTAATATGGTTTTCGTGGTAATAAAATTATGCAGTGAAAAAAAAAAGATCAAGTACTTACATCCAGATGGGCAAAACTTCAACATACATTTGATCACAGGGTAAAAAAAATTGGAAAGAATAAAACTTCAATTTTGCATGGATCAATGAGCAATTTCTCTTCGCCTCTAATTTTACATAGTTAATCACAACTAATTAAGAATATGTGTAAAATGATATTTTCTATGCACTAAAACTAATAATCAATGAATACAGTTCAAGTGGGCAAAGGGCTCTGGAGCGGCTTTAGCAGCCACTTCTAGGATCCCAAAAACATTCCAAAATCTCAATGTCTCGTCTACCTGCAGCAGTTGCAACGTACATCCATCAGGGCTCTGTGCTAAAGAACTCATCGACGGGTACTCCATAGTAAACTGGTTATTTGTCAACTGAGGTCTTTCTTGTTTCATACGCAAACACTTGTGACCTTGTGTCAACTGAGTTCTAACAGGCACCAGTGCGAGTGTCCCAAAACTTGATACGGCGGCTTGACAACTATTGTCAAATACCAGGGGTGATAACGGGTCGAGCGATTAACAAAAGAAGTTCATTGATCTTGTCAAATCGTCTCTAGTGAGGATGATAACTTCCGATTTTGGTCCAGATTAAACCCACTTGAGATTGAGTTCTGATAATTCCATTTTCAAACACAAGTTATTAATCCAAATCGCAAGTCTGCTTTATAAGATTTTCTTAAAAACCTCAGTCCTCAAATATAATTTCAGTAAAAAAGTGAGGGAATTGCATATATATCCCTGCAAAAGCTCAAAATTGCATATATATCCAACTTAAATTCATAATTGCATATATATCCTTTCAAAAGCTCAAAAATTGCATATATATCCAACTTAAACTACTAATTGCATATATATCCTTAATAAACTTTTGTAATTGCATATATATCCTTTCTTAACCTTCATAATTGCATATATATCTTTTATAAACCTTAAACATGTCTTATATATCAAAAAATTATTTAAAATAATTATGAACTCTAAATTATGATATTTATAATTTTATAAATATCAAAAGTAACATTTTTTTAAAATGTACGGTGTCTCGAGATTTAAAATGAATTTGATATCAAAAGATAATACATCAAAATGCTTTTCAAAATCACAAAAAAATCAACTTATATCATATATAATACGAATGCATTAAATAAACTCATCAATATCTATATCATGATTGTTATATATGTGTAAAAAATAAAGTATTGTTACAATGAAAACGTATATTATTACCAACAAGTTTATAAGCAAAGAAAAAGTAATTTAAAAAATATTTTTTTTATAATTATAATTATCATGTATTTTATAGGTGTAAATTTATATTAAATAGTAATTTGTATTTATATGCAATTTTAAATTTAAGTTGGATATATACGTAATTTTTGAGCTTTTTATAAAGATATATATGCAATTTTAAGTTTGAGTTGGATATATATGCAATTTTGAGCTTTTGAAGGGATATATATGCAATTCCCCATAAAAACTTGGAAATCTGTGGATATAAATGCATAGATAACTAAAACAGCATCTATAACTTTTTATTCCAAGGGTGAAAAAGGTTTACATCCACAAGAAAAATCTTAATGCTACACTTGATCAAAAGGGTGAAAAAAAAGTCAATCTCTTGTTTAAAATGGATCAATAAGCAATTTCTCCTGATGTATACTTTACATATAATGAAAATGGAGTAACTAAATAAATAAATACGATCTAAAATGATCAGAGAGACGTGAGTGAGCGACGAGGGATTTGCAGTATAAAAAGTAAATATCAACGAATACGGGTTCACATATGAGCAAAGGGCTCTGCGGCTTTAGGGACAGCTTTTACAGCAACTTCTGGGGTCCCAAAAACATTCCAAAATCTTAAAGTTTCGTCTCCTTCTGCGTTGCAAACTTACACCTTGCGGGCTGGTGTCCATTAAAGGACTCTAATGTATGTACCAGTAAGCTCTGCTGCCATTTTTAAAACCATCGACGGATACTTCCATAGAGTCAACTGGTTCTGTGTAAACCCGTGTGAGCTTAGAAGCTCACGCTCGTTCTTGTTCCATAAAAGTGCACACACTTGTGATCCTGTGTTAACTGAGTTCAAACAAGCAAACCGAGATTGTGGTGTTTCCAAAACTTTATTACTCTGTTATCGTGCACCCTCCACCACCACCTGATGCAAGAAGGTTAGCCTGAAACGGACACCAAGCAAGCGCCTTTACTGCTGCAGTGTGTTCTTCCATCCTGTGAAGGTATTGAGTTGGTGCATTTGCTGATGCCATCGATCTGTCCCAAATGTGAAGAAGATTGTCGTTGCCACCACTGGCTAATTGCTGACCAGAAGCTGACCATTTCAATCCGCAAACTTCTTGGTGGTGACCACTGTATGTATTGACTATATGTTCTCTAACTCTAACGTCGTTGTTTACAATCTGACCATCCATTCCTCCAGTTGTCAAAATGTGGTGGTTCCAATCCATTATTGCTCCAACTCGAGATTGATGTCCACCTCTCATTGTACATAACTGTTACAATCATACGAAAACAGTATAAATAAACATTCATCAAAACACAACATCATTATATCAAAATCTTGAAATAAAAGATCAGATAATTACCAATCTGTTAGCGGTTGAATCATAAAGCTGCACATCAGAACTGTTTAAACCCACTGAGATGTGGCGACCATCGGGTGCCCATTTAACACTAGTAACTGGACCACTTTCATCATCAACTGTCACGAGTTCTGATGTATTTTCTGATAGATTTCCATCTGAAACATCCGATAGATACACTGTGTCTGCAAGAGCAATCGCAAGAACATTGCTGCTTCCCCAATCCAACAAATTCAAAAAGTAATCGTCCGCAAGATCAGGTGCATCCAATTTATATTCGCATGTCTATTTTACACAAACCAAACACAAAAACCACATTTCTGTATAAAAACACAAATATAATTGTCAAATGTCTCTAAAAGAGAAAGTTTACTACCTTAGGAATGTATCTACGCGCTTTGACTGGTTTCGAATGCGGGAACGGGTCAAAAAGATAACGCGGAATCGGTTCAATTGGTGTCGGAGGCTTGTTCTTGAAAGCAAGAATCCTGTGTTATACCACCACCGTCCATCTTTATTCCATAAAAAAACACACGCCACACACACAAACCAGACGACGCGGCTTCAATTCGAGATTCAAACCACGTAAGGTGGATTTGAGATTTGCAAGATCCATATTGCATGTAAGTTAGTTTACCTTTGGGTATAAACCTATCCAACTACACAAACATAAAACCCCAAATCAGTAACCAAAAAACCCCCTTTAAATCATTAGCAAGAAAACCCTTTTAAATCAGTAAAAAAAACCCTTTCAATCAGTAAAAAAAAACCCTTTATACCAGTAAAAAAAAATACTTTAACTCAGTAAACGAAACCCTTTATATTAGTAAATAAAAACTCTAAATCAGCAACAACAACAGAAAAACAAAAACCCATATAGCAGAAACAAATAAATCGACAAAAAGACTTACATTTTCGCGGGAGTTTTTGCGATGAAGGTATTGTTCCTTAAGCGCGTTTCTTGATTTAGTAGCAGAAGAAGAAATAACTGATCCTGCATCCATGATAATAATAGAAACAAAACAAAACAAACCCAATATATATTTATATATAAAAAGAAAGAAAGATACAAAATTTGATGAAATCCTGCAAAAAAAAGATTAGTTTCACAAGCAAGAAACAGAAATCGACGAAACAAAAGACGATTCGAAGAGGACGAAGATGAGATCGAGATCAGCAGATGATTAGAAGAAGATTAAGAGAGTGATTGTGTGATTCAGACGAGAGAATTTAGGGGCTTATTTATATGTGTTGGAATTAGGGTTTGTGATTTAAGGTTTTCTGGTCGTTTGGGTTTAACGGCTACTTCCAGATAATAACTAGCCGTTGGAAGTTTTATGTTACGGATTTGCCCTTGGTTATGATTAGGAGTTAACTGGGCTAAGCTTAGTCCGTTGGGTGTTCGTTGGTTTAGTCCGTGCGAGAGCAACCGAAAGTCGAACCGAATCGAAAAACCGAGCCGAACCGAACCGAACCGACAAAATTCGGTTTGGTTTCGGTTTTATATAATTACGATTTTACTCGGGTCGGCTCGGTTCGGGTCGAAACAAGACAAGATGCACATGAACAATCCATAAATTCGGTTTGGTTTTCGGTTCTCGTTTTCGTCAGTTTTGGTTTTCAGTTCGGGTCGGGTTTGTTCGGTTCGGGTTTTACCTGTTGCTCAGCCGTAGTTTAATCGTCGGTTTTCTCGGTTTTTATTCGTTGAGGTTAAGATCTTTTAATTATAACTGAAAATCAAACCGACCCAAATTCAAATTGATCAAGAATTTTTAGTGATCTGAATTTAGTAGTTCATTGTGGTTTAGTTTTATTAGTAGTTTCTTTGATTATGAAAGCATTTATTAAAGTGTTTTAGTAATTTGTTAGCGTTTGGTGATGATTGTTACAAGAGTCAAACTAGCGAAAATCTCTTAGATTTTATTTTATTAGCAACGATTGTAGCTCATGTAGTTTTAGGATCTGACAGCATTGGATGTGCATATTTATAAGATTTAAGAGTGATTATCACTTAATGTACGCGATTGGCTAGCTAGTGTGGTCGTATTGGACTTAGGTTAATGTACGCGATTGGCTAGCTAGTGTGGTCGTATTGGACTTAGGTTTATCACAGTGATAGTTCCTTAGTTATCTACACAACCATTCAGTTGCAAATAAGTGTGGTTCCAACAATATGAAGTGTGTGTTATGTTATCTTAAAAATGTGACTGAAACTTGTATTCCAATAGCCTTGTTTTTTTAAATATGTAGTAGTTTTTTTCAACCATGTATTGGTGTAATAAAAACAAGCAGGTACATCTGCTTTTGTGTGTTTTTAATCTACTAAATCTGATACTTTTAGTAGCATCTTGTCATCTTGTAGTTGTGCAGTCATCAATTGACGTTTAATAAGCCTCATAGATATTAATGCACGTTTGATGAAACTTCATTAAAAGTAACGTTTGACCAAGGCGAGTTGAGCTAAATAAACTCAGTGATATTGGTGTTTGCTTGGTTAAAACTGTATTTGAAAAACTCTACTAGCGTCCTATGAACAAGTGCATGGTCCTATAAACGTCTCCTAAGTGTAATTTCGATATTTATATATGAAATTCTAATCCAAGTAAGTAATCCCTGCTTAGGATGATAACTCGCCACAAGGTCAGTGAGTTGCGCCTAATGAGTCAAACCCGTTTGGTTTATTTGATGTTTGTAAACATATTACTAAGAATCCATTACTCACTACAAGGTCTTGAGTACCGCCTAGCTAAGTTTGCAGCCATGTTCATAATGTAATAATAACAAAAGTAGATATATATAAAGCGTACCGAAATCGTCATCTCCTATGGCCTTAACATCAGAGAATTGTTGAATAATCTCATAAACCTTCCCCTATCAATAATATTATCACAACAAATGATTAACTTAAATTAATAATGAGTAAAATACATAATAACAAACTGTAATTAACTACCTACATACCTGAATGATATGACTTAACTCAGCATATTTAGCGTATCCGTTCACATAGTTCTATTTGGATGTTCTTAAGAGTTCTTCCCCACATGTTTGAGGAATGTGATCGCCACGAGCTCATGGGAACACAAAGGCTTTGAACCTTCCTTTCCCGACTAAACCAATCATTATCAAACACCGTATATCAGAGGGTGACTATTTTGAGCAGCGGTACATCGATACCCTCAATGGAATTATCGTCCAACCAACACCAATGTATAAACCACCCACATTGAACACTAGCCAAACAAGTTTAAGTATCTCCTTTGCTTGTTCTTCCCCTGGAACACCACCCGAAACAACCATTCCAACTATCGGTGGTCCAGATGTTATAAAGCCTGAAATCAGCAGCTTTCGCAAGCTTAATACAATGACAAGAGCCCATAGTTCACCTAATTTGTGTGATCTTGGTGCCACATCACAGATGAATCTTAGAAACCCAGTGCCAATCTTAACCAACCAGTAATACTACCCTCCATGTTACATATTAAAGAAAGCAAAACATAATTTGTGCATATTCATCATCTGTATATTTTTGTCTTTATCTTTTTTTGTCTTACAATTTGTACCAGTAGAGACAAAAAAAATTAACGATGATTTTACTCATCATCGAGCAGATGCTAAAGATCCTAACGTATTTGCTGTTTGTGCAGGTGAAGTGCATGATTCAAGGCTTTGGCCGAGGCTTGAGATGATATAAGACAACCCTCTTGAGATATTTGCAAGAGCACACATTGCATTTTCTTACATACAAAGTTTTATACTCAGATGTAATTTTAACAATTTATGGGTTTGATTTTAAGCCACTTAATTCACTACTTAGGTGGTGATTGTTTCACATTCCTAATATTGAAAGGATGATGGTTTTACTCCGCTTATGTCCATTGTAGTTCGGTTACTAGTTTTGTGTCTACTTCAAATATCACTTGTGATATTTCATTGATTTGTATATTTTTTTATATATTATCACATATGTGTTTATATTATAAAAAAACTAAAAAAATTTCTTTTTTTTACTCTTTTAAATACAAAATATATAAAATTTATATTAAAAAAAATCCTTATTCGGATCAATTGGGTCGACCCGAACCCGAGTTCGTCAAAAAAGTTCAACCCCTTACCCGACCCTATTTAGTATTCAGGGTACTCGGGTTGACCCGAATAACCCCAATAAAATTATGGACCCGACTAACCTGACCCGAATATGCTTAAAAATTTCAACGCGCGACCGCTATTACTCTCGTTATATGACATGTCTAATATCACTTGTGATATTTCAAATTCAAATAAGTATGCTTTTTAACCTTTAGTGTCATCTGTGATATTTCATTGCTTTGTATATTTTATATATATATATATTGTCACCTATGTGTTTTTTAATTTTTTATACTTTTCAGGTACTACATGGTTTTGTGTCTTTCATCGCAATAGA
>BQNB010045405.1:7470-20472 GCA_026074375.1 Tanacetum coccineum
TGATTCTTTATGGTTTATGGTGCAATTAAGATTACATTGATTCGAACTTCAATGTCCCTATATTTTGCTTCTTTTCGGAAATCCCATACAACATCAACGAACAAAACATATTGAATCAGACATTTATTTTGTTCGTGAAAAAGTGGCCCGTGGTCAAGTCCGAGTTTTACAAGTGCATTCACATTATCAAATTGCAGACATTTTTAACAAGGGTCTTACACATATTCTTTTTGAAGACTTTCGTGCAAGTCTAAGCATCCAGCCACCTCATGCTTTGACTGCGGGGGTGTGATAAAATATGTTTACACTTGTACATATTTTGTTATTATCTTTACGTATATTTAACATGTTTATCATTTCTAACTTGTAGAACCGTAAAAGGGGAGGGGGTGAATACGGTTTTCTTGACTTTTTCAAAGTTTATAAAACTTTAAGTCTTGAAAGAACCGAGTGATGCACTAATCTACTTTGTAATTAGAACAAAGAGTAGATAGATAGATAGATAGAGATAGAGATAGAGATAGAGAAAGACCACGATGTATATTGTTTTAGGAAGGGGGGTTTAGTCCTTCCGTACGTCCAGTTGCGAATCCACAACTCTGATACTATACTAGTATAATCCTTATGATGGACTACAAATCATATTACAATTTAACTCCACCGACTTCAACAAAGCTCGACGCTCACACAAAAGAGTTACTACCTATGGTATTCCGCCCTCGAAATCCACCCCTAAGAACCCGTGATTCGACTTAACCTAAAACTCTAGAAGCCTTCCCCTTGGAAGCTTATCAAACCCCAACTAGATCCCCAATGATCTAGGCTTCATCCCACGGATACAAGACTTCCCTTACAACTCGATTGAATAAAAAAATAAATGGTGAACCAAGTCCTAACCTAGTCTAGATACTCGATTCTAAAGAAAGGCTATGAGAAAGAAGACCCTCGACAAAACATACAAGTGTGCAAGGACGGAACTTGAACAATATAATTAGGGGGCGAAAATTATTGTAAATTTTAGATACAAAAGATGATGTATAATAAGCGATAAATCAAAATGTAATGTATGAACGATTGACTTTTAAGCTAAAACTAATTAAATCCTCTACTTAACTCGTAGATTTGTATCTAAAATATTGAAGGCTTTCATCTTTTTACATTTAAGTGATGTGCACAACATATAAAAAGAAAGGGCTATGGCTTATTTAATATCAATTTACAGTATCATATTGAAAATCTATGCTTGATGGTTGAATAAGCATCAAAGGCGCTAGGGTATATTGTTGTGCATTCCATGTAACAATATTCAATGCTACTGGCTTAATCTTTTCACGAGACATTTCATTTCCAAGATTTAGGGGGGCTAAAATATAACATTGCTTTTCACATAATGTGCATATTATACAAAATGAATGGCAAGGAGTGAAACTTTGAGGGGGGGGGGCATAACCCCCCTTAGCCCCTATTATATTTCGTCCATGCAAGTGTGGATTAAGCACTTGTGTGGCTCTCTTGCGGAGATGTGTGTTCTTCAATAGATGATAGGGGAGAAGATTAAGAACACTTGATGTTTAGACTTAGAGGATTAGAGAAGAGAAAAGAGAGTAAAGAATGTTTGTGAGAGGTGAGGAATATAAAGGCCAAGATGGGGTATTTATAGGCCAAAAACCCAAAAGTGGGTAAATGCAATTCGCGTGTGGCGCGTTGGCCGTGCGTCAGCGCGCTAGAAACCCGCACCCATTTTTTCTGGGTTTTTGGCTTTTTAACTACACGCTCTTGTTAAATCCCCAATTGTACTTCACGCTATGACCTTTCAATCATTCTTACACTCAAGGTCAACCAACTCAAATAGCCATTTGATAAAAATGTTTGTGAAGTATTAAAAGCGTTTTGCTTATCTGATAAAGTAAAGAGAGAAAAGAATTATCCGAAAAGGGTAGTTTGGGTATTCCTCAAAGTCTAACTAGCTTAGTTGGGATTCAACTAAAAATTTGAAAATAGCTAGTTAGGGTATAAGAGAATATTCTTGGAATATTCTTTGCTTGGAGAGAAAAGGGGAAAAGATTTGAAATTTGAATTTCAAATTCATTTAGCCACATGTTGGATAAGGATTAATGGGTTGTGTATGAGTTGTCATGATGTGATAGAAGGGAGCCTCGTTATATTGTTTGAAATGGAGGGTGAGGATGTGAAGAGGATACTTGGTTAAGTGGCATGATCAAGGGTAGACAGAGGGTTGCGTTTGTTGTGTGAGTGAGAAGTGAATGTTTGTAAGTGAGAAGTGAATGTTTGTGAGAGAAGTTATGTTTATTTGATATGAGAGATCAATCCAATTGTTGAGAAGAGAATGAAGAAGTTTGGATTGATAAGGTGGCTTGATCAAGGGTAGAAAAAAGTGTATTTGTTGTGTTTGTTTGAGAAGCAATCCAAGGATTGAGAAAAGAATGTGAGAACTTGGATTGATGACATGTCTTGATCAAGGGTTAAGATGAGAGTGTGTGTGAGTGTGTGTAATTTGAATTCATTGGAGAAGAAGGTGAATAGTGAATATATGGTGAAGAATGTTTTGAAAAGATATGAAATATCTTGGTTGGGAATGTAGGGGACATAAAAGTACAACATGTACAAGGAAGATATATTGTGTAAGAAAATGTGAGTTGGCATTGTTGAGGATAAGATTTAATGTTTATTTGGTGAAGGTTTTTGTTATGAAGGTTTGAAGATGAAGATGAAGATAAGGATGAAATCAAAAGATTGATTTGGGTTAATAATCACATTGCCAATAAGAGGAGAAAGAGTGGACATATGTGATTGTGAGATTGTTTAGGAAGAAGATGTTTGGAGTGTGTGTGGAAGAGATGAAATCACTTGTTGGATAAGAAGGGTAAACAAGTGATTAGGAAGAATGAGTAGAGGGATTGTGTAGAAGAAGTGTGGACTTGTACATGTGAGTTTGTAAAACATTTGTATAGGTAAGGAAGTGAGAAAAATCAAAGCATGATTAACTTTCAAATACCACAAAATCTATTAGTCATTTAGACTTTAATCCATGGTAATCAACAATGGATTTGATCACTAATCATCTTGATGCAAACAAGCTAAGTGCTTTGCATCTTAAGTAAAACATATCCCATAACGGGAAAGGATGCGTTTACGCAAAGTGACATTTGACTTAGTTTGACCAATAAATGAGTAAAACCCGTTACGTGATTAGGAACAACATAAATCCGGATTAATGTCAAATAATTACTTTTGCTTGTTGGTATGTTGAATTTATGATCATACTAGGTTTAGAAAGAAGTCTCGGCCTTGGCTAGAGGTGTTTGATAAAAGAGCTGAGTTGACGTTTTATGGAAAAGCAGGAGGATTCGTTTTTGCTCATCTCTAAGTCTAAACCTCATTTGGAGTGTTCCCAAATGCTCAAATATCATGTACATACCTTTATTGAAGTTTTCACATGTGTCGGGTAAGAGGAAAGCCGACAAGTGTAAGATCCGTAAAACGGACTTCGCGTGTGACGCGCTGGCCATGCGCTGACGTGTGCCCAGCGCGTCAGACGTAAAAGTCCGGTTTTACGGATTTTGGCTATCGTTTCTTATTTTACATTTTGCGAACGTTTATTTGTCATCGTTAAAATATAAAGAAGATCTTAGTCAATATTGCACCAACATTACTGATAAGAACTGTTAGACGTTGTACCTTATATAAACCCGTGAGGGTTAATGAGAATAATGAAGATGTTAAACTCTTTCAAAAAGTTAGAAAATTTTCAAATGAATTTTACTCTACACAGTTGGACACTCTCACTCTCATACTAAAAGCAGCATCTTAACTTGATATATTTGCTTTAATTAATCTTGGTAGATTTTTGTATTTGTTATCTTAGACGTGGAGATGTGGGCACCACAAAAGTTCGCATGAGATATGGGCTGTGTGTTACACGTCGCTTACCCAAAGGTTAGAGTTGTTTGAGAAAGATAGGTTGTCAGCAACAAGATCTATTTCCAACCACCTCAAAGAGCACACGTAATATGCTTTCGAATTTTCTAAAATCAGCCAAACTTTTATATAAATATATAAAAATAGCAGTTTTTGACTAGGTTTTATCGAGTAGTAAAAAGTTTAGAAAGTGCTAGAAATTCTTTGAGGTTTTCGATATATTCGGAACCACGTAAGTCGTCTCTTGTGGACATTTCATGAGTTTTGCTACGTAGTATATGATAGTGAGAAAAAAATTTGAAAGTCAAAAACGAAATTACAAAAGAGTGTGTAACGTTAATTTTCGCAAATATTATCATTATCAGTAGCGGAGGCCGGGTTCATATCCCGTAAATTATTCGAATAAACTATTAGAGACCATGGTTACAAAAGAGAAAAGAACCACATTAGCTTAAAATGTTACTGTACAACAAAATTACCTTAGGAACTCAAGGATATTGTCATTTTATACATGAGTTAAATCTATGTTCATATGCATGTAACCGTATTTATTCAATACACTTATATTGGTGTTAATTATTTACATTGTTATCATTTGAATCTAAACAAAAACCAAGAAGACGATTGTATTAAGTATAATTCGGAGCAACAAATTCTAGTTAATTAGTAAAACATAGATCATATGTAAATTTTTGATGGCACCTAAGCGCCTCGCTGCAGGGTTCCACACTCCCATGGACGAGGCATGGTCAGAGGTGATTGAGATTATATTTGGACTTTTACGAAGCTACTCAGATATGAATTCGAAATACAACTTCACATAACAAATGATTTTTTGGGTTGAAGATAGACATGAAAGTAACAAGAGTATAAGAAACGTTAAGCGGTCAAAGTTTTCAATAAAAACAATGTGTTTTTAATGAGATAAGTAGTCTATGGTCGGGTAATAGTTGTGTTATTAGTATTTATTTATCACAAGAAGTGATGAGAATTACGTGTTTTTAAAATGAGCATAGTAGTTTTAAAATTAATTTAACAAAATGTGTACTTTTAAAAATATTTATACAAAAACAGTCTTTACTATCACACCCATTCAAACATGCATCATTTATCAAACGTTAAAACATACAGTATATGAATACAAAATTCAAATATGTAAAACTTCGGTCTTCGATATCCTCTTTTAAGTTAGATGGAAATTAAATTTGCAACAAAGTTAAAATATCACCGATTGTTTTTCTTTAATTTTCTTTTAAACATTAATTCTAAGAATGTTGTTTTCATTTTCGATGTTGGAAGGTCATTTGCTTAAAACTCTAAACTTGTATATTGTGAGGAAGAGCATTCATTGGATGCTTTTCAATTGTGATGAAGCAAGTAAAGGAACGACTAGGATTCCAAGGAAAAATTAGAACCCCAACAATTGTACAATTCAAACATAATTTCAATTCGTTAGAACTCATAAAAAATGTCGTTTTGGGAGCTCGAAGTCCATCGAACAATGACTGAATCAATTTCATACGCCATGCGTTTCGTGTATGTAATCATGTATGTTTTTTTTTACCTAAGACAGTTTGTTCCTTCGGATACAATAATGTCGGGAAAATCGAACGTTGTCATCAAGATAATGTTGGAGGTAGATTGATTATGGAATTTTGTTGTCTCGTGAATCTTTAGTAGTCGAAGAATCGAATAAGGAGAAGTCTACGGTGAGCAGGAGCGGAGCTAGGATTTTAAGTTAAGGGAGGCCGGCCGTGATTAACGCAAAACGTTATAGTGATAAGGGAGGCCAAATGTAAAAAACTAGTAGAAAAGTGACATGTAATATAACTAATTCATGAGAGAAGTATGCTGATTAGGGGTGGCTCAGCACCCACTAGTCACCCTACTAGCTCCGCCCCTGACGGTGAGGGAGGCGGTCAATCAGTCATATTTTAAGAATCGGTGGTACTTTAAAAGAAAATTAAGGATATCATTTTTCGAATTGATGTTTAAAAGAAATCAAGGAAATACAATCGATGGTATTTAAATTTTGTTGCAAATTTAATTTCCGTCTAACTTAAAAGAGGATATTGATGATTGAAGTTTTAAAATGTGAGTTCTGTATTCATATACGTGTTAGCGTTTGATAAGGAAATGCATGTTTGAATGGGTGTAGACTACACCGTGTAGTAATACAATAAACTGTTTTTTAAAAATATTTTCAGAAGTACACATTTTGTTAATTTAATTTCAAAAGAACCATGCTCACCTAAAAAACTCTGAGAATTACGTGCATAATGTAGGGGTTCATTTTAGTGAAAGTTTGCAGTTTAAGTCAAGAGGTAGAACTAATAAACTTATGTGTTTTATATGTCATTTAGAGGGTCATCTAAAGAAAGACTCTCAAATGAAGAAGTGAAGTGAGTCCGTCAAGAAGGGTAAGAATGATCAAGATTCCGATTCTTCTAACGAAGAGGGTAACACCTACTTTGGAGAATCATTGATGGTAGTCGGGAATGATAAGATGACTGAATTGGTAATGGATTCTGTGTCATATCATATAAAATCTAGGAGGGAATTCTTATATGATTTAAGGGTTTTGATGGTGGTTCGGTTAAGTTAGATGCTAACATGACATTTACTATCAAAGGGACATGAAAGTGAAGATACAGTTGCATGATGGATCAAGATTTATATTGTAAGATGCCAGGTTTTATCCAGGGTTAAAAAAAGCTCGATTTCATTTGGTACTCTTGAAAAAGAGGGTTATACTATAAAAATACAGATGTCTAGAATCAAGGTGATCAAAGGTTGTCGGGTTATGATGACTGAGATAAAAAGAACTATGTGTATATTATAGAAGCATAACTGATGACTTTTGGTGTACAAAAGCATCGAGATTCAAAACAAGTTGGGTTCAAACATCGTGGTCATAAACAAGTTGGGTTTAGACAACTTGGTCCTAGTGTTGAAACAGGAGCCCATGGATTTCAGGTTGATAAACGTGTTTGGTTTGAGGTGGAACTGCAGGGAGCTCTAGGGAATCGTGAAGCTGATGTTTTTTCGGTTAGTAACGATGATGTTACAATGGCTCAAAGACGGTTAGAGGATAAGTAGATTGAAAAAAAAACAAACACAAACTACTTGGTAAAGGAGCATGAAAAGGTACACCTTGGTATGCAGGTGAGGTAACATTATGGTAACCGGAGTACCTGGTCAAAAGGGTGTAAAGGGTAATGTTGTCGAAAAAAGAAAGTGAAAGAGTCTAAGAAAGCTAATATAGGAAAATCACTGAAGTACAATGCCTGGTCGAAAAGATGGTCCCTAGTTTGAAGTTCCAGCACTAGGAAAAGATGTTGAGTATCGGTTATGTTTAAGTGTTAAATCTTAAGGTGGAAGGTGGAAATTGTTGAATATTTAAAGCAAACTTAACATACATTAGGGGTTTAAGTGTACAATGTAATTAAATTAAGTTTAGACTATGATTAGGATTAGTTTGCTTGCCTTGCAATGAAAGGAAATGCCTTTTGGCCGGCTCCTTTAAGGGGGTGCTAGTAAAACATTCTTCTTCCTCGTTGTAATAGTTTTGTTAGGTGATTTATTAAATATTTGATATGAGGGTATAACGTGTGCATATACTTGTCGGTTCTTTGTAGTCTATTGTGTTCTTCGTGTTTGCTACTTGTGCTCGATACAACGCGCGATCTAACGTTCTACGATCGAACTTCAAATTTATTGTCGTAAGCATGGTTGTTAAGATCCCGATCTTGATCTTAGGATCTTACGATTTTACGATACTGCAAAGCAAAAACGATCCGGATCTTACATGTGATCTTTACAAAGCTTAAGATCTTATAGAATCCCGATCCTAATCATAGGATCTTAAAATCTAATCCGATCTAATATTACTTTTTTTGAACCACAAACTAAAAAACTACCAATTCATAGATTGTGTTATGTACAATTTAAAAAATAACATGTTAATCATCTTAAATATTTCATAATCATAATTTTATGACGACATTTCTATAAAATATTCATATAATTTTGTGTTTATGATATATAATAACTTGTAGATTTGTATAATATTACAAAGACTAATAAGAAAATGACAATATAGTATGATCTTAAAATCCCGATCCGATCTACGATCTCGATCTTGCAAAGACAAAAAAGATCCTGAGTAAGATCCCGATCTTGAAAACCTGAGTCGTAAGTGTCCAAAAAGATATAACTAAAATTCTTTGGTTGAATATAATCTATCTCATTCTAAAATTAAACTAGCTAATTTACCTTTTTGGTGTCACTTTCAACTTTCAAGCAAATGATAATTTGGTATCTTTTATTGCAAACCACTTAACCTAGTATACTACAAAAAGATAGACTCATATGATGTGTTTTCATTTCGAAAAGTACTAATTTAATCGGTATAATCGAAAAGGTTAACTGCAGAGCGTACGTGTATATAGTTCACTGATTTTGTACTAGTTACGTTGTGTTTAATACAAGTGACAATATGTTGTTAACCTGCCATAACTCAACTCACGGCGCGACAAACCTTGTTAGTAATTCATCATAACATCTAGAAGAACAAACCTTAAGAAACTAGAACAAAAAAACAAAAGCAACCCAACAGCAAAAAACAAGAAAACATGAGAAGGTGGTAGGGTAAATGACCTAAGTATCTATCACATCACCAAAAATAAATTTCAATCACACGTCGACTGAACAAATACGTACCACTACATTCAAACGATTGTATATTCGATAAAACTTGAGTTTACTTTTCACTTATCAATAAACTAAGATAGTATTAGAAATATTTCTTTAAGTCGCCGCATTTAAAAAATCAAATTTTTTTACGAAAATTACACTTGACCCCCCACATCAGACTTCCCTTTATATACAATTATACACTGCCTTCTCATCACACCATCTTCCCACACACTAACTAGAAACACACACACACACACATAAATGACTAACGACATGCCAGAGCAAGGTTCATTGACAGCAAAAGACTACAAAGACCCACCTGCAAAGTTTTTTGACAGCAAAGAGCTGACAAAATGGTCATTTTATAGAGCTTTGATAGCTGAGTTCATAGCTACACTTTTGTTTCTTTATATAACTGTTTTGACAGTTATTGGTTACAAGAGTCAGATTGCTAATGGAACTGATGCTTGTGGTGGTGTTGGTATTTTGGGTATTGCTTGGGCTTTTGGTGGCATGATTTTTGTTCTTGTTTATTGCACTGCTGGTATCTCTGGTCAGTTTTCATGCACTTGGATCTTTTTTTCTACATTTACAACATAAACATGTTTTTGTGTAATTTTTACAAAAAAAAAAGAGTAATGTTTAGATAAGTGTTTTCTTGAAACTTGAAAAGTAAAGTTTTGGTAGTTTTAAGAAAAGAAAATTATTTTTGTAACCAATTAAAAAATAAAAGAAAGAAAATTTAGATTATTCCAACAAAATCTACGTAATGGAGATATAATTTTTTATAAGTTTTTTATTTCAATGATGATACCTAAGTAATTTAATTTTTTAGAAAATGAGTTTTATTAATCATTTTTTAGTTTTGTTTCACACTCCACTTAGTTGGAGTTTTTAACGTATAAGAACATTTAAAGTATCTAAGATGGAACGATTCTTATTATTTACGGTTTTATGACTCTTAACACCTAGAATATGCGTCTGAAATTGTTTGCTTTCATGTGCTTTAGTTTTTCATTTATATCAGGCAAGTAATTATCTAGTAGTTAGTACAACTTAGAATGGTAAAATTGTAATCTGTGAGAATTAGATATGAATAATATTATTGGTCTAATGAGAAAAGTTCATTTGCATACCAGTTTCTCCTCACATATCAAGGGACAAATACGAACATAAAAAACGTAAAAATACGTACAAAATGTCAAAAAAATCAATTAATTGCAATTTGGGTAAGATTTGCCAACACTAATTAATGATAGTTTTGATTGATAAAAAGTTATTTATACCTTCAAAACTAATATAGAAATTAGGAATGAGTAATTAATTCATGTTTTGATTATAAGAGTAAAGTAGAAAAACAAGTCATAATTATTATCCATAAATAAAAATTAGACACTTTTTTTGAGACAAACATAAATAGTAAAATGGACACTTTTTATACGAGAGAGGGAGTAATTCATTATTATTGATTACCTTAAATTAATTGAAGAGATGTACACAATCATGTGTGGTCACAACTCACAATTATTGCAATCTTTTGTTATGTCTAAAAAATCCAACCTACAAAATTCGATGATATATATTTTACTCCAAATTTACCTGTGTTTGTGGTCCTATTGTAACGGTACATAATTTAAAGGACAATCAGTCATGAATATTTACGTGAATATGCAGGTGGTCACATTAACCCAGCCGTGACGTTTGGTCTATTTATTGCTCGAAAAGTGTCATTGCCCCGAGCGATCATGTACATGGTAGCTCAGTGCCTTGGAGCCATTTGTGGTGTTGGTTTAGTCAAGTCTTTCCATAAGACGTCCTATGACAAAAAAAAAACCCCCCTATGAGTAGGTGGTGCCAATGAGCTAAAGCCGATGGCTATCAAGCAAAGGCATACCGGTTTGGTGCTGAGATTAATTGGCACCTTTGTTGTCATTGTCTACACTGTCTTATTCGGCTAACTGAACCCAAGAGAACTCAAAGACTCCATGTTTCCCAGTATGTCCTTTTATTCCCTGCTTCACTTTCTACAATCTATACATGCCGTTCAAAGTTAACATTTAAGCCAAAAGACAAGTTATAACTTATTATCTTTGTACGTTTTCAAATAACCAAAAAAGTTAAGCATATTGCATAGTCTTATAAGTATCAACTATTGCATTCACAATTATTTGTGTTATATTGTGTTAGTCAACTTGGACTAAATGATTTATTATATTGTGTGACATAGGTGTTGGCACCACTACCAATCGGGTTCGCTGTGTTCATGGTTCACCTGGCCACCATTCCCATTACTGGAACCGGTATCAATCCTGCCAGGAGTTTTGGAGCCGCAGTGATTTACAACAAGGAGAAGGCTTGGGATGATCAAGTGAGCTTTAGACATATCTGCTTTCTGAAAATGTCTCGTTTTATGTATGATCTTGACTTACTGTTTGTAAATTGATTTTGCAGTGGATATTTTGGTCGGGTACCTGTTTTATTGGAAAGCTGCCATCGCAGCCTTCTACCACGAATTCATCTTGAAAGCCGGTGCCTATAAAGCCCTTGGATCATTCAGAAGCACTACCCATGTTTGAGATCTCGTTCTGAGGGAGAAGGCGTGTTTTAGTTTTCACGAAAATTGCGGAAAAATAAATAAAAATGCTTGTATGTACGTCTATGAAAGTTTGTGGATTTAGGTGTTAGAATCTCATGCCTAGCTTGTTTAATGTAAATGCTTTTGAGAGGTGGCACCCTTCATCTAAACTATTGTATCATTTCAGATTAATTAAAATTACAATTGTTTTTCAATAATTACGTGAGCAAGTATATGTTTTAACTTACAGATCTATATTAGCATATTGAGAGATGTGTGGATCATATCAACTGCGACATGCCCTTTCACAAAGTTTTACCCCTATAGATTCCGATCGAGTATATATGTTCCAAAATGGACTATTAACACACCGTATTGTAGTCAAGATTCGTTCATACCATTTAAGTGAAGATGAATGATGTTGCACAGAAATTCCATGACATGTTAGACATTGGTTAAGAGCACTAGGTATGGTTGGGGTCATGGCTTGAGCCGTGGGCCAAAAAGTGTATTTTTTCTCCACAACACCAAAAACTCCCATAACACCAAAAAGTGGCTCTTTGGTTAACACCACATTTTTTGGTATTATGAAGTACTTTTCTATTTATTTTTTTCATTTAAAAAAAAACTTATAAACTTAAAACTTAAATTTCATTAATTTAAAAAAAACATTACATAAACTTAAATAGAACAAAACAATAAACATAAATAAAATACGACAACAATTTAAAAGTTAAAATACGTAGCCGGGGCCTTCTTTTTCAAAGCCTCAATCCTAGCCGCGTCTTCCGGATTCATCCCCGTAGTGTCGAAAGTAAGAATCTTCAAATCTTCGTTTCTTTTTTGAAGTTCAACCACCGCGAGTCTAGCCGCTAGCTCACGATCCAATAATTTTTTTTTCGCTTCACGGTCCAATTGAATTTGTTCTTGAAAGAACTCGGTTAGTCGGTTTTTAGACGAACCGGAAGTGGCGGATGAGCTTGCCGAGGAACGTTGACTTTTAGACTTTCAATGAGCCCCGGATGGACGAGGTATAGCATCGTCTCCAAACATTTCGGGCTCATCTTCGCCTGTTACCCGTCCTCGGGTTCTTCGTGCTTTTGTCGACTCGGGGTTTGTCCACTTATATTTATCTTTCAAAAAAAGCCAAGCATCACGGTGTCGAAACTCGACACCATATTGATCACGAAACAAAGTGAGTACCCGGGTATACAAATTTTCTTCATTTTCACCACTTAAAAGCTCGGTTTGGTTGTAAATCGCGTTAAACTTTTGAACATCGCGATTCATCGGTGTCCACTTACCCGTCAACATATTTTTATTTCTTGACTTAAAACCAAGTTCATCGGCTTGTTGATTGTAAATGGTGAGAATTTTGTACCAAAAAGTATCCCTCGCTTGGTCACTCCCATTTTTTGGATCTTCGGATATTTCAATAAAACATTTCACCAAAAGTTTTTCCTCATCTTGAGACCAAAAAGCCCGATCGGTTTTAGGTTCCTTAGTTTGTTTGTCACGCGGTTGTTTTTTTGCCATTGATTTTTGATGTAGTGTATTAAACGGGATAACTAATTGGATCTGTTGATTCTATGAATACCCAGAAACAATTCTTCCAATTATCGTTGATTCGAAAGGAATACCGATAGTTAGGCAAATTCTTGACAAAACTGCCAAAAATAAACTTTTCATATATTTTGGAACTGAATAGCCAGATGCGGTTTAAGAAAATGGAAGGTCACAATAAATTTCTTTAATTTTATTTAAGTTAGACAATAAATTGTGATTAGGAA
>BQNB010045405.1:22009-40565 GCA_026074375.1 Tanacetum coccineum
AGTTGATATGTGTCAATTCATATTTTGTTCAAATTGAATGGTACGTTTTCGGACTCATACATCTCAATTCTAACGCGACTTATTTAGTTTATCGTTTTAAAAGTTCAATTCAAACTCTGACACGTTTATTTTTGTCGAATAAACATGAAATTGCATGTTTCGTTTAAAATACTTTAATTATAAATTGATTATATTATAAAATTTGTTTTTTTATTTAATAAAGTTTATTTCTTGTGCGAATGCGATCGTTTTATATTTAAATTGTTAAAACTATAGTTTAACACTTCTATACATTTTTACAAAACAAACAGTTTTATTTCATTCAGATTCAGATTTCTCAATTACTTATTCAGATTAAGATGATAATCACATTCAGACTTTTCTACCGAATATTCAGATTCAGATAAAGCAAACTATACTTCCATTACTAGCATACGTGATTACGCACTATCTTCTCGCATTACAGAAGGCTTCATCCCTCCATTCATTCCCATAGTATCAGATCCACAGCAGATTGTAATATAAGAAGGCATCATCACAAATGGTGCAAAACACTCATCCACATAACATTCTATACTTAAGTAGACTACATCTCCTAGATAGCATGAGTAACATGGCATTGAGAAGTGAAAGCTTGTGCCAAGTTAGCATCAGATGTGGAGATATTTGATGCATATGTGTGAAGATCCGGACATGAAGAGGCATAGTGTCCATTTGTGCGACATAACTGACAATGAGGGGGACGCCTACCCCCACGACCTCTGCCTCCATTTTGATTACTACCACGACCACCGCCTCGAGAATAGCCTTGCTGCCGGCCTCGGGTAAAACCAGAACGATTTTGCTGTTGAGAAAAGAAGGCAGCAGGAGGGGTAGCGGAGCCATGAAGAGACTGGAGAAACATCTCATGGCTTTCAGCCTGAGATAGGAGATCTCGAAAGACAGGAGATGGTTTGGATGTACGGATGGCTGTGGAGAAAGTTTCAAATGAGGCTCCTAAGCCACAAAGGAACCAGTGAAGTTTGTCCATCTCATCAACAGGTTGTCCTATGGCAGCAAGTTTATCACAAATGGTTTTGAAATTTCGACCATACTCAGAGACTGTAGATGTACCTTTGGAAAGATTTCGAAGAGAGTCACGCAGGGAGTGGATCCGTTCAACAGATGAGTTGCTATAGGCAGACTTTAATGCGGTCCATATGGCTTGAGCGGTGGAGAGACCCAAGATTTCGGCGGCAGCTTCCTCGGTTAAGGAGGAGTTGAGGAGAATTACCGCTCTTTGATCAAGATCGTTCCAAGTTTCAAAGGCTGGAATTTGAACGTTTGGCCATTACCTGCTAAAACGTAAGCTGTGGGGCAAGATGCCACAAATATGTGATTTGTAAGTTTTTGATAAGAGAAGAGTGGAAGCATTTGATTCTTCCAGAGAAGATAATTGGTAGATCCCAATTTAATTGGAATCATATGAAGAAGAGTATTCATTGGAAACTCGTTAGAGGAAGAAGAAGACGACACCATGATGAGGTACCAGGAAGGAAGAAAAGACAGTGGTGTTTAGGGTTTTGAGGGAGGAGAATTTTTAGGCTGATACCATATAAGAGGTATTAAATTAACCACACATTGATCGTGTGTTGTATTCAGTATATATAATCAGATGATACAACAATAAACTCCTAAAATAGAGGAGTAAGATAAGTACAAATAACTTAAATAACTCGCTATTATCTAATACAGCTACATCCTCACTTCATTAAAGTAAGAAGGGAGATACTACCAGGCATCAACCATTGTTTTTTACCTTTATTTTTGAAGCACAATTTTATTACATAGTCGAATTGAGAAAACCTTACCTTGAGAAGGTTTGAGTAACCATTTAAATGTTGTTTGCATCAAGGAAATACTTCAGATTTACGTAATAGGAAAACTTATGACAAACATATGCAAAAGTATATATCAACAATTTAACATATCAGGATAAATATATAGTTATTTATTTATTCTTTGATATATTTTATATTATGTGCTACATAATTATATAATTGGACAAAACAGATCAGTTTTCCTTTTATATGAGATAACTAGCCAAAAATTCATGTTTTTGTCAAAATGGCAAAGGTCCTTGCTACAAGCAAACATGGGTGTTTGGTAGCTTTAACTACTCTTAAACTAATTTTGATAAACATTCCCATATACGAAATTTTCATGGACATATCGTGAATGCACACAAAAAAAATACTTAGATATTTGTGGAAAGATATAAAGGTATCTACTGATCTACATAATGACCCAACACATTTGTTCACATTACATGATACTGTATTAATTTTTGTTCAAATGCACCCTATATAGCTAGCCACAAGAAAACATGGGCATATCGTATGTTTTTATATGATCACATCGTTCACGTCAACTAAGAAACTAGAAGCACCACATATACCGTGATAGGCAAATATTTTGTCATTTATAGAAACTAGATTGAAGGTAGCCTTTAAAAATGATGAACCAACTAATCAAAAATACCAGCCACATATCATGGCTAACAACCTAATTAGCTATGAATACCTGTCATCTGAAAGAATATATAAGAACCTTATAAGTTTCAAAGTTGGAAGATAAAACAAAAGTAACGGTAATCTCTTCATTTCAAGATTATCCTTAATCTATTGTGTTTTATCTCAAAATAGTTTTTCAATTTAGAGGCACTTTTTTCAAGTTTCTGATTCAGCCCACAATTGCATTGATCATAAACTGTCTGTTGTACATTATTAAAACATTTTTGTTTTACCCATGAACCATACTTTGTTGACAGAGACGAATCGAGACAAAGATAATTTAGGGATGAGCATGGGTCTAGAACCGGTGGAACTGGAACCGGAACCGATGGATCCGAGAACCGAAATTTTAAGAAAAATAGGAACCGAGAACCGAACCAAATAGTTTTTTTTGGTTCCGGTTCCGGTCCCGGTTCTGGTTCCGGTTCCACCGGTTCTACCCGGATAGGAACCGATATCTATAAGAAAAAAATCTCATGCACTAATGAATTAAGCCAATAAAAAGCAAAAAAATATATTTTTTAAAGCATTTGCAACCATTTATGCTAAAAGCAATATCATTTAACAACTAATGCATAAGTTAAAATAAACAACCATTCTATAGTTACAACTTACACAAGTTCAATAATTGCATAACAATCTGAAAAACAAAATAAAATAACTTCAAACTTTGTCCAACAAAATAACTAGAAACGTTTATATTTCCCCCGTTTGTTTCGCTTTATCTCTTTCGGTTAGTTTCTCTAATTGTTCTTCCATATCTTTCACAATCTCATCGTCTTTAATAAGATCTTCAACATCATCCCAATTAATTTGCGTTCTCGACTTTCTCACCCAATCTTGGGTGCAAATCAAAGCTTCAACAATCGTCGTTGACAAGCGAGTTCTATAGGGGTCTAATACACGTCCACCCGTACTAAACGCCGCTTCAGATGCCACAGTTGAAATTTGAATTGCCAAGATATCTATCACAAAAATATATATAACACAAAATCACAAAACTATTACAGATTACACTAATATGCAAGTAAAAGGTATAACAATGTAACATTCGTATAAAATAAATTGTTGTTACCTCTAGCCATTTTTGAAACAATAGGAAAGCGAGGACCATTTACTTTCCACCATTGGAGAATGTCAAGGCTCTGACCTTTACGTAATTCAATCTTCGGCTCTCTAAGGTATCTATCTAACTCTGTTTCGGTTTCATACGAGCTAGTAGCATCAACATTATAATAATCATTTAAGAAGTCATTATCTCCATTATTAGGGGATGTAACTTCGGATTCCATGTGCTCACCCATACTCGAATTTGACGATAGAAAATCAAACCTTTCTTTATACGTTCCAAATAACTCTCCCATTTTAGTCTTAACCTCTTCAACCATATCCTCAACCTTGCTCTCAAGTTCTTTATTGCTCATAGGTTTTTCTTTAGATATATCATAACTAATAATTTTTCTAAAACCATGAGCAAGTAAGTGACACTTCTTAGTTGGATCTAACAAAACCGCGAAATACATAAAATCATTTATTTCCTCCAATTTTCCCCAATAGTCATCATATTTTTGTTTCATTTTAGACGCCATAATCTTATAAGTGGGTTTTGATTGCCACTTACGAATATGGTTGTCTACATCAAGAATCTCACCAAAAAACAAATGAGACAACGGTTTCGTAGAGGCCGACATATTTTCGGTTTTAACCTTAAATTTTTCAAGAAATTGAATCATCCCTTCACATACCTCAAAATGGTTATAGTTTGGCACTTCTTCAAGGTCATTACTATATTCCGAGTGTCTAGCGTCATATAAATAAAATGCATCCTTTAATTCATGGGCGACTTTTAACATCTCATACGTAGAATTCCACCTCGTCACACAATCACTAACCAAAAACCGATCCGTTTGTAATTTGGAATCTACAACACATTTTTTAAACTTGGTGCTTCTTTGTGTTGAAAATTTGATGTACCTAACGGCCTTAGTTACACGCTCAATCGGGTTACTAAATTCCGTCAAACCCTTTTTCACAATCAAGTTTAAAATATGTGCAAAACACCTAATTTGAAAATGTTTTCCACCATCATACATAGGGGGCAAGTGTCTTACCAAATAATCAAGTGCCTTATTATTTGTACTAGCATTATCGACGGCAATTGTCATAACATTTTTCAATCCCCACTCGGTTATGCATGTTAATAACTTCCTACCAATATCATCACCCTTATGACTATTTATTGGTATAAAATTAATGATACGTTTATGCATAACCCATTCATCATCAATAAAATGAGCAGTTACGACCATGTAATTAATCCTTTGACAATGAGATGTCCATGTATCCGTTGTAAAGTGCACAGTACTCGTTTTTTTGCTTAAATAACCCTTTAACTTATTTCTTTCATCTATATAAAACTTCATAACATCCCTAGACAACTTATGACGTGATGGCAAAACAAACCTAGCGTTTAAAGCTTGTGTATATTCTACAAAAGCCTCGTTCTTCACAAAAGCAAATGGTAGCTCTCCTATAACAAACAACTTAATCAACGCTTTATAAATTCTATCGTCATCATGTTTCCATGTTGCAACACTACTAGTACCACCTTCAACACTATTGTCTAATTTAAATTGCAACGTACCTTGTTTATCTTCTAAACGTGTCGGGTTTTGTTTACAACTCTGAGTAATATGTTTTCTTAATGTGGACGTACCATTATCCGCAACAAGTCGAGTTTCACAATACTTGCATTTTGCTATCTTCCTTCGGTTTCCATCTTCATCTTTTTCATACAACACTTCATAGTATTGCCACCATTCGGATTTTTCTTTCCCTTCGGCTTTAACTTTTTTACCCTTTGGAGTTGTTGATGTCACCGACTTCCTTTTACCCAAATTCGAACCCGAGTTGTCACCCTAAAAAACAATTACAAAATAAAGATGTAAGATTACCTATCATGTGACAATAAACAATATGATTACAAAGGGGGATTCGCCACAATATCAATAAGTGACCACTAGATACACCTAGCCACGAAAAGCAGAATGTAAGCTCTACTTGTAATCTTGTATCATTTTTTTGTCTTGCTATTTACTTGATATGTATTCACTAAAGATACTTGCCTACTTGTTTTTTTCATTCCATCTGATGCATATATACAATGAAAAGAGTGTTGTAGCCGCGGCAAACCAGGGTGACAATGAGGGGGGGGGGGGGGGGGGGGTATGTGTAAACATGGTTGACAAGTTTGTTGCAGTCGGTTCAATGGGATACTTGCTATGTTGATAAGGGTTGTGAAATCATGATGGTGGCTAGGATGCTTGCTTATGATTAAAATGGGTTTAAATGATAATTAGGGTGCCCCCCAAGAGCGTTGGATTTTGTGAGTTTTTGGGTTTAGGATTTTTGGTGTAAGTTCGAGTTAGGTTCGGGATTAAGGATAGTTTCAGGTTTAGAATTTAAATGTATTCGTAAATAATCAGGCAGACTGTTTAACGTCAAACGATAGAGGAGGTAATCTTCATCTGTTATACGTGATACAAAAAAAATGTAACAACCTGCAGGTAAATGGATTCGAAGTAGGATACTAACTTGAAAACACTCAACGTTAATAGACTTCAGCAAAGTACTTAACGTTGAAAAAAACTTATTTTACCCAATCGTCTTGACCCAAGTGCTCAATATGAGGTACCGCCCCAACGCAGAGCCTAACAGGAACGGAACATGATTAAAGTTTGAAAATCGTGCTTAAATGATTTTAGTCCTTTTGCGCAACACCGAAATTTGGAAGGAAAATGAGTTAGTTTGAATTCGTGCTTAATTGATTTGTACTTTGAGCTTAAACGTGTTGTACCATAGTTTTGGAGGGAAGTATGATTCAAATATTATGATATGACACTTGTAGACATGCCTTGAATACTTGAACATTTATTTTATATGTATATGTTACATATAATTAGGGTTTTGTTATAAAAGTTTAACGTTTAAAGTCCGTTTTGATATAATGTTGTGAAAAGTACGTTAAATGGATAACGTATTTGCTAAAAGTGATATTAAAACATTGACTTGAGATATTAGGACGTTTACTTGCTATAAACGTAGATATAAATGGCATAGGTAGGTTGTGTGAGCTCGTTTACTTTAGTTATGTAAACTACGTTACATAATGGAATAATGCAAAAAATTTCTCTGTAAAAAGGTGGTTTATATATAATAGATGGATAGTATATTGCATCTAATTTAATATATGGATATTACATTGATGAAAATTGCGGGTAGTTATACACGTCCCACATACTACAGTTAAAAAGCCTAATCACTCGACTGTTCGTGTGAAAGAATAGGCCAGGGTGATGGGGACTATGAAATATGAATGGACTAAAATAAAAGTATGCAAGTGTAACTAAAATTGTACTGTTCTATATAGTGTAATATAACACTTAAAAAATATCTTATGTAATAGCTACCTGAAATTTTTATGATCCATCATCGTATGTAGTTTGGTTAAATTTCAAATTTCAACTAAAAGCATTTCGGGTTTATCTGATACGAACCGAATTGATCAAAGAGATAAAAAACTAATAAACAAGATAAATGGTCTATTTTGATGAGATAAACCAACCCCTAATGATTTATATTAGTGAGATAAACCGACTCCCCAATTGATTAGCAAATCAATATTCTTTATCATTCAACATAATCACAATTACAATCCTAATAGTCTATTTATAATAGACCTATCTTGTTGACTAAGATTACAAAATAAAGGAAACTACTAAATAGTTGACAAAGATAATATAATAAAGGAAACTATTAAATATTAATAAGAAACTATTAAATAGGTTCTTATCAATACTATAAATAAAAAAAAAAAACACCTTGTCCTCAAGTTGCAGCGTCTAAAAACTTGAACACTCTAATTCAGTATCCCAAAACAACCTGTCCTCAAGTGTAGCGTCCATAAAAACAAAACATTTTTTGTTCCAGCGCAAGCCAAAATCATAATAGAATAGAATGTCTAGCCACATCTCTTGTAATTGCTTCCTAACCCTTAAAATTCCCAGCCCACTTATGTTCAAAGACATGTAGTGAAAATCCTTGCAAATCAGGTTCATTAGCGACTTCCAATTAGCTTTCTCCCTTTTTCCCTATGAAAAGAATAGGTTCCAATCTTTTTCCAGCTTATCTTATTCCACGGCCCTCTAAACCTTACCCAAGACCAGATAACTTCTTCTACTTTTTTCTTGTGCATTAGCTCAATTCTTTGGCGGTCTTCCTGGACAAAATCTTCATCCAAAATGTGTTAAAGCCATATTTTCTTTCACACTATGATCTGTCCTTACAACCATAGTTTTTAACTAACTTGAGGATGTGAGTTAAATATTCACATGCTATCAACATCCCTTATCTGATTCAAAACTGTGATGTCTTAGTTTCTTCAAACACCGTTTGTGTGCCCTAACCATCCGCAACTCCTCAATGTTGCCTTCCATAAAGCTCGATAATCTAGCTAGTACCCCGACTGTGTTGTGCCGTGTAATTCGCTCTAGATTTTTTAATCGCTTTTAGCCTCTAGTTCTCCATTTATTCAAAAAATCAGACATAATTTTTTTTAAACCCTAGAATCGAAACAGCTCTGATACCAATTGATTCGAACCGAATCGATCAAAGAGATAAAAGAACAAATAAACAAGAATATAAAAATGTCCCTTTTGATGAGATAAACCAACCCCCCAATGGTTTTATATTAAGAGAGATAAACTGACTCCTCCCCAATTGAATAGCAAATCAATATCTTTATCATTTCAACATAATTCACAATTACAATCCTAGATGGTCCCTCTTGATAAAAGATCGTATCTTGTTGTTCAAAGATTACATAAAAAGGAAACTACTCAATTATATTTTACCAAGAAAATTCTAATAAAGGAAACTAGTAAATATTAATAAGAAACTATTAAATAGGTTCTTATCATTATCACTCACCTGTTATTTTTATATCATATTAGTATGCTTGCATGAAGCCGTTGGCGGACGGTCAACCACAGATCAAAGGAAGGTTTGCTAAGGTAGAAGAAATCTGTGTCTTTAGAAAAGTAAGCATATGTCTTATTATAATAAAATCATTTTCTAGAAGACACATATGTAGCTAGGCATGTTGCAAGCTTTAGATCAGGCGTAGTTAAAATCTAAACCAATTTTGCTAATCATCAAGATTCTTCAATTTTCTATACCAACAGTACCTTTAAGCTGTGTTAGTGGATGGTGTATAACTCATTGTTCTCTGTCTCTTACTCTTTATTATAAATAATGTTAAAACGTCATTGTATAAAAAGTACTTATTGAATAAAGTTCATATCCCTACCACAGTCCCTCAGCTTTCTTTATTGCAATGGCTAATCCTTATAATGAAACATTAGCACATTACCCGTTAACTATGACCGTTAACCATCTCATGTGCCCTCACATGAGGGTAATTTTGTCAGTTCACTTCTCCTTTTTTATTTTGCTAATGCGCGCTTAGGGGTGTTAAAAAACCCGAGAAACCTAGCCGAATCACTCAACACCGAACAAACCCGCTTATCACGGTTTAGTTTTGATTTTTGGTTTTAGATATCCATGGTTAACCGAACCATGTATAATATACACAAAAGATTTTTTTACTAAATAATTCATTATATTATCGCACAACTTTATTTTATAAATGTGTTGTATTTCTTTCGGTTATGCAACTCCAAAGTGGGATCACGGATTTGGAGCATAGGAAACACAAGGAAATTTTGTTAAAGAGGTGCTCACGAATGAACGAAAAATATTACATTTTGGTACATGATCCCCTTAATATATTCACTATTTTAACAAAAAAGATTACATTTTCCAAAAGACAAATATTAGACAAGAGGGTTTCATGTATTGCAAGAAGGTTTCTATAAACAAAGACGACATAAGTAACAATAAGACTTTTTTAAAAGACCAAGCCCGGTGCAATGCACGGGTTCGGCACGCCTCGTTAATTATATTAATATGTTTCACGAAATAATTAAACGATCTTTAATTAGAAAGTTAGACGTTAGAACTAATGAATAGATATTAACAAGTAAAGGACTTTTTAGTACGAAAACCAAACCCGTGGGGTGTTGGTTGTGACCGGTCGAACAAGGAAATATGGAGGGGTCCGAATATCGATTTATGAAATTTGAGGAGGTGTTTTAGTATGACATGGAGAACAAGTCTTGGGGCTATATATATCCCCTTACCTCATTTATTTGGTAAAAAAGATAATGGTTATCAGAAAAGTCAATCGACAATATTAAAACCATCCATACATATTATATCGGCAGTAGCATAGAAAAATAAAAGAATCTTCTTTCTATTATTATTCTTACTAGACGCGTACCCGTGCATAGCACTGGGAATTTCTAGCGGCATACAATTAACGATATGCGATATTGTGATAACCATTTCGTATAACGATATGCGATATTGTTGTAAAATAACATTTGTGTGCGCAAGATATGAAATGATTCTTTGTGGTTTTTATATGGAAGGCCATTACAGTGAAAAAATTAATTGGGACGGTATTTACAAATTTATAATTTGTATTGGATGACTACATTTATTATTCAACACTGTGTATCATAGTTTCTTAATTTAGATTCAACATTCAACATTCCTACATTTTCAAGAAAGGGTGCTACAATCTTTATGATGTAGTCGGGGTTGGTGCGATGCACGAATCTTGTTCTATAAAGATCAACTCCGGTCTCGAAAATTTGTTACTTTGTTATTTTAACCCAAGTATATATCATTGTAAGTCCGTCATAAATAGCATTGATTATAAGAGTTGTAACTCCATCATAAATAGCATTGATCATAAGAGGTGTAACTATCATAAATAACATTGATCCTTTTAAATTTTTTATAACTGAAACTATAAAAGCGTAAAGGCGAAACATGGTTAGGGAACATTTTAATCTAGACCCGAACCCAAACTCATCTAGACCAAATGATACATATATAAAATCAAAAAGAAGGATACGTAACTTTCGCGAGCAAATATTATTTGACTTAATTTTTTCCTATTTTAACATTTTCGCGAGCAAATACCTTTTCGACATGCATGTTTATAGTGTGATAATAACTTTTCGCAATGGCAGAGACTTTTTGGAAAAATAACTTGTTTCGCACACTATTTTATATTAAAATGTCAAGACTTCTACATCACGATGCCATAACAATAAAAAACAGAAGTCCATAATATCACGATGTGATGATTGGAGATGAAGAGGTAATTATTTTTATAATCATTAACATTAATCCAATACTCCTTATAAAGCAATTCCCATACAAAAGTGTAAAAACTTAAAAAACATAAAACTTAAAACTTAAATCATTTAATTCCACCACAACGCATAAGAGTTGTACACTTAAAATGATCACGGGCATAACAGTTGTATGAATTAGGAGCTTGACACTCGTGAAAGTATGATCACGCATAACAGTTTGTACAAATTAGGAATTAATTAAGAATATTGACTCATGATTTTTTTAATACCTCTAGGACTAAAAGTAAGATTGACACATTTATGGAATGTACGCATTTGCATAATTGTTGAAAAGTTGAAACTTGAAACTTGAAAATCTATCTATGGCAAGGTTGAAAGTTGAAAACGATTTAGGAAACTTTGGAAAAATAATTGGCTCGAATAATAATTTAGGAAGTGTTGAAACTACACGGATAAAATTATACATAAAAATACAAAGTGTTGAAAATTGAAAATTAAATATAGAAATCTTGATACATTTCAATTTTGAAGGACGGTCTTCAACATTATCTACAACGATGGAATAGATATAGAATGTTTTAATAGCTGTAACCGAAAATAGATATACATATAGAAAGCCTTAATACACACACAATGGAAAAGTCAAATCATACACTATTTTTGGAAGTAAAGGCTGTAAGTGAGAAATATCAAAAATCTTTTAAATTTTAATAGAAGTTTAAACTTTTCCCTAATATCTATATAAACACGTCTAATGTGTTTCTTTATGTCATTCCTATTTACTTGCATTCGCACAGAAGAAGAAGAAGATCTTGAGGTTGGTTATCTATACTTTTATAGATGTATCTTGATGCTCGTTAAGCAAAAATAAAATTGGGGGTGGGTAAATTATAATAGAGAATATGGATATTCATATTGGTTTTATATTCCAAATCAAAGGCCGCACATGAATTATATTGTTTTTCATCTGTTTTAACTACACCAATATTTCTCATTTTGAGGAGCGTATTCAATACTTTTTTTCAGCGTCTAATTTACTATGTATCCTGGCTCCCATAGCTTTTACGTGGTGCCAATGGTAATACCATATAAGCTATAAATAAGAAGCATTTTACTTGTTTTAGAGAGAGTGCTTGAAATCTTATTAAAGGCCATTTTCTTTGACAAAA
Organism: Tanacetum coccineum; assembly: GCA_026074375.1. NCBI lineage: Eukaryota > Viridiplantae > Streptophyta > Magnoliopsida > Asterales > Asteraceae > Tanacetum > Tanacetum coccineum. The sequence continues at coordinate 34,019 of BQNB010045405.1, forward strand.
ATCTTTTACTGAAACCATGAAAAAAAATCTGCAAACAAAAGTAATAATAAAAGATAGAAAGGGATTTTGAATGTATCATCTCGTAGGCGGGTCCAGATTCTTTATCCTGAAAAGATCAGCTTTTGACCAAATTAACCACCAAAATCCGGGTAAATTACAATCATTGATTTCTACCCCGGTCTAATTTATATGTGTGTTTGTCCCTCTATATCAGTTTTTGGGTGCATGAAAGACTTTAATATAGTCCTGCATATTTATACTGATGTGACAATTAAGGCGAATGTTGTATTTTATCAGCATATAATTGAGAGAGAGAGGGAGATAGATGTGAGTTTTTGTATCTTGAGTTTGAGATCTCTTTGTGTCATAGTGAGTATTTATAATCGATTAGGTATACAATATATATATGTAAAAACCTTGAATTAAAAGGATATATTATGATAGATACGTTTTTTTTTGTGCGTGGGAGGGCCTGATACAAAATAATTTTTGCATAGCTGTATATAAATTGGATATAGTTTTTATGAAAGATAATTAATTTTCACTTATAACTCTTTACATTTATGTTTGGAGTTTATAGCAAAATTATCACATTTATGCACAATTTGCTTTATTGTTTTCAACATTTTTTTAATTAGCAATTTTATGTTTGGAGATTCCATGCATTAAATTTTTAACATTTTTTAAATTAGTAGTTTTTCAACTTTCAAGAGAATCCCCTTTTCTCTTTATAAGGAGTATAGATATAGATATGCGATTGATTATTATACCATTTTAAAGGGTTTGTTGTTCGACAATAATTAAATAAGAAACAGTAAAAGACGTGTAGTTTGTGCATATCAGAGGTTATCTACTTTGGTAACTTGGGCGGTTTTCGCGTTGTACTATTTATTATACACACGCGTATATTCAAGACAGTGTATTCGTTCATTGCTAAAAGATACGCGTTCTTGATCCCTTTGTCAATTACATATTTTATTCGTGTTTTATGTTTTCCGCTGCGTACTCGTGATCTTGTAAAAACCCAACAATATACACAATATCATGTTTGATCCAACTCAAGATTAATAAATTACTCAATATCAGATCTAGCTAAACTAACTTAAGAACTAATGAATCTTTTGTTATTTATCACATCAGTTACAAATCATACAATTAAACAACAAAAGAATCAAACTTGAAATTATGAACAATAAAACAGGAAGAAAAGAATGATATATACCTTTTGGTACTCCTCTCCTTCGTGAAACACCGTTTGCTGCATTGCGCCTTATATATCAGAACTCGAACCATGAAATTAAAATTGATACTCAATCACATGACTCAATTAGGGTTTTGGGTTATTTGGTTTTGGGTGCCTACATAAGTTTTTTGTTTTGTGGGAAAGCATTGTGTGAAAATTGGGGCTCTGCACATCCTAATGAGTGGAATTGATATACCTCATAATATAATAGAGAAGAGACATGAAAAGACTCTGTTAATGACATTGATGACAAAAGGATTTGAACAGATTATATACAACATTTTGGTTTTTCCGGTAGGCTTTGTGTTGGGCAAATAAAAAGGCTATGATAATCAATTCAACAAATCATTACTACTGCTTAGGGGAGTTCACGGGGCGGTTCGGTTCGGTTAGTTGGAAGATTTAAACTATCCGTCGTGGGCGGGTAATTAATTTTACTATCCGTCGCCGAACCGTACTAGGCGGGTAACCGGACATGCGGGTACCCGAAGTGAGTGGTTACCCGCGGTTCGGGTCACGGTTAACCGTTTTTGACGTTTAATAGAGTTTAACCGTATAAAAAATAACATAATCTAGAACATAAAATGTATTTCTAGTAAAATTAAAGGACGTTGAATTTAAAAGTCATATAAAACTTAAGTATTTCGTTACAATAATTGCATTCAAATATTCATATATAACGTATTAACAAAAAATATTACTCGACGTTATAGATTACGATCACATTAATCAATTTTCACACATAGATTTTTACAAATGTTGACTTTACGAGCGAAAAAGTCGTTATACAATAAAAGTATTGCAATAATCGGTTAATACTTGTACAATTATTTGAGTATTAGTTAGAAAATAATCATGTATAATATGCACGGTTCGGTTCGGTTAACCGCGGATATCTAAAAGTAAAAACCGAAACCGAACCATTATAAGCGGGTTTTTTCGGTTTCGGTTTTTTTTGGTTTCAGTTTCTTAGGTTTCGGGTTTTTTCGGTTTCGGATTGAGTGGTTCGGCTCGGTTCGTCGGTTTCACGGTTTTTTTGAACACCCCTACTACTGCTCATTTAATGAAAAAACGGAATCTTATATTATAATAGATAGATAAATACACACCATACAACTCACCTTTCCCAACTTCTTTTCTTTAAAGTAATACACACACAGTTAAAGTTAGTTATTCAATCTGTAATATTAAGTTTGTATAAATAGTGGTAGTATTAAGTTTGTATAAATAGTGGTAGTATTAAGTTTGTTCATCAGGATTGTCTTCTTCAGTATTAAGTCTGTTCCCCAACCTTTTTAGCCTTTTTTTGGTTTTCACCTTTTTTTGATTTAGTGTTTGTTAGCATTCTTTATTGCAACGTTCTTGCATTCTTGAGTTAAAACCCTAATATCAAAATTAGGGTTTCAACCTGTTTTGATCAATTTGTTTTGTTTTTAAAGATTGCGGTATTTCTAACTTTGTTTCTTATGTATTTTCAGGTTGTTTCCACTATGCTTTCAAGGTCGTGGGTCTTCTTGATCTTTAAGCTGTTGTTGCGCGTGAACTGTAACACCCTCATACTATTCTTTTAGGAAAATTGCTTTATAGTGTTTTTAGAATTTGTGGAAGGGTTAGGTCTAGGGATTTGTTGATTTGTTGGATTTCGAGTTGGATTATTGGTGGTTCTGTGTGTTCGACGGAGTTGGATCATGATGTAATTTTCTTTCCATGTACCGTGGATGAATCAATCTTCTCCGTGACAAAATCACTTCCCTTAATAAAACCTTCACCCCCAATTTGGACCCTTCTCCGGCCAATTCTTTCTCATTTCATTTCTCTAAATTTCTCTACCTCATTTCATTTCTCTAAACCAAAGGTACCCTAAAAAATGACTCCTTTAAAATATTTCGGTAAAAAACGCAGTAGGGAGCAACGTCGTAGTGATCCCTATTATCGGCATCAAGCTGACTATGATATGAATATCCTATTAGATATTAACTTGATAGAATTACATTACTATCTTGAAGAGGTTGACGGTCACGCTCTAACTATATACACCGATTTTATAGTTGAGCTTGTAGAAAAAATGATTTCGAACAGACAATTTGGGTTCATAAGAGTATTTATAGAAACAGGTGACAAAATGCCAATTTCAGTTTTAATAAGATGCTTCAACGCTTATATAAACGGGTTACATGACGGGGTAACGTTATATGAAATAGGATTAACTGACAAAGAGCATAGATATTTCAAGGAATCTGAGTTAACGGGGTATATGGAAAACTATCCCGATTTACTTGGTCATGGGCATTTGTTTGGTTTGCGGCTGGGTCCGAAACAGTTTAGAAAAGATGTACGTCGGGTGGAAGAGAACCGAGGAGATCCACGTAGATGGAAAGAGCCGATTGCCAGATTTGCTTTTACCTTCAGCGAATCTGGTAGGTTTATATGGATCCGGGAAGATCTTGGTGACGCCTTTGATTCCGGGGAGGATATAGTTATAGAGAGTGGCGGAAGACATGGATACATGGCAAGGCTTCCCAGGCGGTGGTCGGAGATATGCGAAGCAGCAAGAGAAGAGATTGAAAATGATACTAAGTTTGAGGATCCGCCTGTGATGAGTGAATATCTTAAAAGAACTAAAGAGGGCTGCGACAGGTTGGAAACAAATAGTGATTACGCCAAGGCGGCACTTGGCTTCCGAAATATGGTGAGTAGTTTTTTTGTTTCTATATATGTACTGTGCGTATTTTTGGATATAAAAAATTGACTACCTTTCCGTTTTGTGCAGAAATTTAGAGGTGCACAAATTCAAAGGACAACAGGAGACATAAGAGTCCGAGGGACACGTTCCAGTAGAACTCCTAGTAATGAGAGGAGGTATTGTAGGCTATTACCTTTGTTTCATAATAGTATAGCATTGAATTTTGTCGTATCATGCAATCTATTACTTTCTCATTTCAAGTTTTGCTTGTGCGATGTTTTGTGTCTTATTTACATATAAAGAATACTGTTTCTAAGCCGTACATCAAAGGATTCAACATGTTTACCGAAATTTTCTTTTACATACAGTCCGAGGGAAGAGAGACTTAAGAACAAGAACTCGATCAATGATAAATATGACAAGAGTAAATATTCTCTGTCAACTAGTCATCTCCTGACTGGCACTCAAGCACAGAAGAGAACAAGGTTGTTTCCTTTTTTTACAGCAAGTATAAAAATTTACTAAATCTTTACCCCGCGCCGGCGGGATTTGGTTTGTTGTTGCTAGTATAAAAATATACTGAATCCTTACCCAGCCCCGGTGGGATTGGGTTTGTTGTTGCTAGTATAAAAATTTACGAACTCCTTACCCCGCCCCGGTGGGGTTGGGTTGGGTTGGTTGTTGTTGATAAAAGTTTACTAAATGAGACTGGTTATAATAATTTTTTTTTTTGTAATTTAACTGTGAAAGGGTACGGGTCCCTGAAAAAGGATACAAAGGTAATGAGATTAACCAGGAAGCAGTGAAATTGAGAAAGGCATCGCCAAGAGTTGAAAGGCAAACTCCAAGTCATTCATTTGATTCTGGTTCTGAGGAAAGTGATTATAAGAAAAAGCGCCAAAGGTTGAAATGGAAACATGACAAATCAGACGATGATGATAGTTATGACTCCCGTATAGAAGACAGTAAGGAAGCTAAGAGAAGACGCAAAGAGAAAAGGAAATTGAAGAAAGAAGAGAAACGCATACGGAGGGAAGAAAGGAACTTGAAGAAGGAAGCTAAGAGAAGACGCACAGAGGAAAGTGGCTCTGAGGAAAGTGATTATAAGAAAAAGCGCCAAAGGTTGAAACGGAAACATGACACATCAGACGATGATGATAGTTATGACTCCCATATAGAAGACAGGAAGGAAGCTAAGAGAAGACGCAAAGAGGAAAGGAAATTGAAGAAAGAAGAAGCTAAGAGAAGACGCAAAGAGAAAAGGAAATTGAGAAGGAGAGAAACGGCCTATACGAGGAAGAAATGAACTTGAGAAGGGAAGTAAGAGAAGACGCACAGAGGAAAGTGGCTCTGAGGAAAGTGATTATAAGAAAAAGCGCCAATCCCGTATAGAAGACAGTAAGGAAGCTAAGAGAAGACGCAAAAATGATAGTCGACCGGACCGAAGCTGAAACTGAAAGCATGCGAGGATGTTTCTCCATCTCCGGATCTCAACAAGAGTCACGATAGTCTTCAGGAGGCATTGTCTGATCCAACGAAACTAGAAATTGAGTTGCGGGAAGAGGCCCTTGAAACTCTTAGAGCCAAAAAGCGTGTTGGTCATTAGTTTATTACCAATATAGGACTTCATCTATATAATGACTTATGATGTTTTTTTTTGTCGCAACTCCTAAATCTTTTTGGTTATGTATTGTTGATAGTTGTTTAATCTAGTCTGTCTTTACTGATGGTAGCTGAAAGGAATATCAAGGGTATTCTGATCAGATATTGTCTTGAGTGCATTATGCTGACTGCATGCTAAATTTTCTGGTAATAAGTGTCTTTCTTGTTGCTGGGAACTCATTGGTGATCTAGTTTTCTTGTTCTTGCCTGATACGGTGAAACGTTAGGCTTGATAGAGTATCTGGTTTGTTGATTATGCAGAAAATGTATATCATCACACTAGCAATCAATATTAGTATATATTATTTGTAGTGTATAGATGAGCCTGAAGGTCTGTGTGCTGTGTGTCTAAATACAATGTCGTTACCAAATTATCTATGGTTGACTTTTAGATGAAAATATTACTAGATGAGTTGGCTGATCAGATATTTTTGTTGAAACATGGTAGTTGGATGCGCATGTTATACGACAAGAAATACGTTAGCCTATTGGGGACACAGTTAAGACACGAAGAGTACGTTTATTTACTTATTATTAAAGGTTTAATATGCTTCACGAAATATTTTAAATAACCGTTAGTTATAGTTACCGTTATGATTTTATAACTAGCTTAACGACTATTTAAATATGAACCGAAGGGATTAAAATTGATAAAACCCGAACCTTATGGGGGTCCTTTTGTGACCGGCCCTATAAGCTTCTAGAAGGGGCTTTTGGGATCAATTTCAGTCATAAGGGATAAAAGTTGTATTGTGATAAGAATTATGAGGAGTCCTAGTTTATCTACAACTAGGGTTTGGTGCCTATATAATTTAATTCATTCACAACGACACATATATTAACTCGGAAAAGCAAATCTGTTTCCTTCTTGTGATTAGCTACACTACTACAAAAAGTACTTCCAAGACCTGTTGTAGAATCCTTCGAGACCGGTTTTCCATGGGGTCTCTAAGTGGGGA
>BQNB010045406.1:0-44297 GCA_026074375.1 Tanacetum coccineum
GACAATTGGACTTGTTACTAAGTTTAGGCCAATAACTTTTGGCTAATAGAACACACTTATGTGTTGATACTACATATATAGGATAGCACATAATATACTTTACATTTGGAATTGACAGGCTGATCATCTTCGACATAGGACACTACAACAAATGTCTAGGATTTTGACAATGCGACAAGCAGCAAAAGGATTACTTGCATTAGGAGAATACTTTCAACGTCTTCGTGTATTGAACTCACTTTGGTCAGCTCGCCCTCATCACATGATCAACAGCTAGATCAAAGCAACCACCTGGTTTCAGCGTTAGGTTGAAAATGTAAATATATTTTGTAATGAGATGATGTAATTCTGTATTTGTCAGGCGGCTCATATATTCGTCGTAGGTTCCACCTTCCCCTATGTTAATAGCAAGACTTTGAGACAAAGTTTGATGAAGTTTATCGATTCCTTGAGTTAATGCATCTTCCGCTTGTCGACAAGTGTGTCTAAGCTTCGATAAATTCACGATTTGTGTATCCGTTAAAGGCTCAAATTGTGGCATTAGTATCTACCAAAAAAACAAGGACCATATAAAACTTCGTATTACATATATAAACTCTTTGCGACAATTTGCAGCTCGTTTTTGCAAAGGCAGTTTTTGAGAAAACTTACATATAGGATCTCTGAAGGTCGAAATCCACCTAGCCATTGGAATAACCTCTCAACGGGCGATTTTCATGACCCATACAACAAATTAAAAGCGTCTACTTTTGCACTTTCATACGAAAAAGCTCGTCGTAGTGGTTTACAACACCATCTACAAATACACGAAGCTGATCATCGTCGCTTATACCACTTTGTAGAATAATCACAAGTTGAGACTCTTTTTTTCGTTGCTCGACTACCCATGGCCACAAATCATATTTCCTCTCAAATGGTACTATTCCTACACAAGATGTATTTCTAAGTCTTCGGTATCACTATATCTTTGTATAAGAAAATATAAAATCACGTACCCGAGTTGATGTTACCAAGTAATAGACCATGAACTCTATTCGATAGATCCATGTATGCATCCTGTTGTCGAGTCTTCTCGATTTCGTGCTCCAGTTTTGCCAACTTTAACGTCCGAGTTCCAATTGTTGAACATAGGCCTCTAGTTCGTTAAAAAAAATAATAAGATCATGCTATGTTTATAAACATCACTTGAAAGCTAAAACCGATATGAGCTAGTATACCTTTTTCTTCAAACGACTCTTTCGTGCAGCTTCACGATTTTGTGCTAATCGTCTTTGCAGCTGAAATATGTTGACATTTTAACATAATAGCTAATTTGCATCTGAAATAAGTTATAGTTTCAAATGAAATAAGTACCTTATGTGAAACACTTTTCTCGGAATCTCATGGAGATTCTAAAGATTATTGAGAGTTGTAATCGGGCTAAAGAATCCAAAAGAAAAAAAAGAGTTACATATAGGATTACAAACGTACTAAAACAGCTTGTTTTTGCTAGGCGGTTTTGGTGAAAACTTACATATAGGATCTCTGAAGGTCGAAATCCACCTAGCCATTGGAATAACCTCTCAACGGGCGATTTCCATGACCCATACAACAAATTAAAAGCGTCTCCTTTTGCAGCATCTGCTTTCATATGAAAAAGCTCGTCGTAGTGGCTTACAACACCATCTACAAATACATGAAGCTCATCTTCGCTTACACCCATTTGTAGAATACTCACAAGTTGAGACTCTTTTTTTCATTGCTCGACCCACAAATCATATTTCCTCTCAAACGGTACGATTCCTACACAAGATTAAGTTGTATTTTTAAGTTTTCGGTATCAGTATATGTTTGTATAAGAAAAAATAAAATCACATACCTGAGTTGATGTTACCAAGTAATAGCGACCATGAACTCTATTCGAAAGATCCATGTATGCATCCTGTTGTCGAGTCTTCTCGATTTCGTGCTCCAGTTTTGCCAAATTTAGACGTCCGAGTTCCAATTGTTGAACATATGCCTATAATGCATCGTCTTCGTCTGATGCGAGCTCGAGACCCTCTGCTGCTAAAAGTTTAGTAATCAAGAGTTTTTTCTTTTCTTCTTCAGCTTTCTTTCTCATCAAATCCCTTTTTTTCAACACAAGTGTATGCCTCTTTAATGTATTTGTATAATTTTCCATCGATGCCTTCTTCTCTTTTGCGAGTATTCTTCTTTCCTCATCGGGATCTATCTGCAAAGTTTAAATAAATAGATGCAGTCAAGAAAATAATCTTGTTTGCCACATCCAGATTTGAGGAAGAGTGTTCTCCTTGGATACATAATAAGGATCGATGCCTAACATAAACATTCCTCATGTGCCATATCCCTACTTCTAACCGACATTGCATGTTACTTTTAACCTAATCACTCATAAACGTTAGCAACAAGAGTTGACGATACAGTCATCGATATACTGAAATATTCACGACCCCTCTCGAGTCAAATGTGACCCCAAATCAGCTTCCACCCAAATTTCCCTTGTTCAAGTAGAAATGTAATCAGGCATACTACTCGCATAAGGGAAGTATGTAAAGGTTGCAAAAAACTTGAATAATATCAAAAAATAGTTGCAGACGCAAATGATATTCAAAGATAACAAAATTGGCTGGACTTAGCTGGTATAAGCATTTAAGAGGAAATTAATCTATATACAAAATAAAAGGAAGAAAGGATTGATATATTCTAAGCAACATGAATATCACGAAAAGGTCACATTCAATAAATAAAAGCTAGAAAAGAATGAGTAAGGGATGGTAATGGTAAAAACTAATGACAGTTAAAATGATTCAAGAGTATCCTGCCCATTCAACTGGCGATACAAAAATAACTTCAGATGTGTTGACATGCTATAATGTTGCAGGAAGTAGAAGTTGTCGACGGTTTTGTTTCAAAGTCTAATCCCCATATGCATGTTTCGATTTACTTCTTGTTTGCTGGGCTGAAATATTTCTATTTACTATCTAACTTGCTAGAGCTAAAATGAACATCAGAGTATCATTATGCCAGTTGTTCTTATGAACATGATGAGATCATGAAGCCAATGACAATGAACTTCTATAAGCATGCGATAAGAGCTAAATCTATACTAAGTAACGTACTCGATCACCATATCCAGTTCACGAGAAGTATATAAAGGTCAATCAAGAATCAGCTAATTATGAAATCCGCATGTATCCTAGTCTCATAGCCAAAGGGGATATGTTCTAAGATGCGGCACAAACACATCGAAAGTAAGAAGCGCTAACAAGAATACACATCTAAGGGGAGTGCAATATAGGTTATTCAATAAGACAATGATTTGTAGTACAAAGCAGAAAGAAACACGTTTGCTTACATAAAAAAAACCATTAATCAAAGAATAGTTTAAACAAATACCCATGACATAAAAAATTCAATCTTGATGACAAATAAAAACAACCCTTTAAAAAAAGCAGCCAAAAACATATAAAGATTAGTTTAAACAGATACCCATGACATAAAAATTCAATCTTGAGCTTATAAAACATAAGCCGAAATGAAATAAGCTCATAAGCCCAATATAAAACATAAATATTGAGCAGGTGTTTGGATTAGCCATATTGATGAGCTTATTAGGTTACTAAAAATTAAAGAAAAAGCCAATAAGCTCAATTTTCAGGGCATATATTAAGTCATTTACTTGAGCTTATGGCCTTGTAGGCCACAAGCTCAACTTGATGAGCTCATAAACCATGCAAAATGAGGTTATCGGGTTTTTCTTTATTTCAAAGTAAGCCAATAAGCACATCAATATAGGTAATCAAAACACCCCCTCAATGTTCATGTTTTATATTGAGCTTATGAGCTTATTTCATTTCGGCTTATGCTATATTTCACTCAAAGATAACAATAAGCATATAAAGATTAGTTAAAACAAATACCCATGACATAAAAATTCAATCTTTATAAAAAGTTAAAACATATAAAATAAAATAAAAATAAAAAAAGATAAATACCAAGAGTATCATAAGGTGATTTTTCATTATCATTCCAATTAGCAGCAGCAGCAGCTCCAACACTCATCCTCCTCCTTTGTCCATGATTATTAAATGGGCCCCACAAAAAAGATTCAATCTTTAACACATCTGATGATGATTGTTTAGGAAATCTTTGGTTTCTTTTATGAAGTGAATTCTTAATTATGGATCTTGGTGTTAAATTGTAACAACAATAATATGTTATTGGTCTGCAAATTGTTCTTAAATTGCTCATTTTTTTATAAAATGAAATGAAGATTTTGGGTTTGATTGAATTTGGTTTTTTTTTTCTTGATAGAAGGTTGATGATGCGTAAAAGAAATTAAAATTAAAATCAATTTTATTATTATTTTAATAATAATATTATTATTATTTTATTTTTTTATTATTATTATAATATCACTTTATTAGAAATTTAAAGGTTACGCGTTCATGTGATATTTTTTTTTATTCTGAAGAAAATAAAAGAGGTTACAATGAAAACAAGAAAAACAAATAAAATGTGTTTTGTAGTTTCCCTTATTAAGTTGAAAAATGCATGTTTTGTTTTTTAAAGAATTTTATTGAAAAACAATGACTTAAACGCGATCTCTAATTTCTTTGTTTTTCACAAAACATTTTGCGGAAACAACGCACCCAAAATATTCACACGAAATTTAGAACATTCATGCTATCCTTCTCTAATTCCTTAAAAGAAAGAGAATGAAAAGGAGAGAAAACATTTTCCAATATCTGCGCACTTAGTCTCATACTTGACGCATTTACGTTGTGCTACAACAATCGCTGCACGACTTGACACAAAATCAATGATTAAAACGATGAAAAAAATGATGAACATTTTAATTCTATTTGATAATAATCTATAAAAAGAAGAAAACATTTCGATTAGAAAGATTCAAGTGAAGCGTTTTTTGTTACGAAGAATCAGGTATTGGGTTTTTCTTCCCTAGCTTCCGCTATGTTACAATAGAAAACGCGTTCATGTAATATTGTTTTCCATTCTCAAGAAAACAATGGGGGTTATAAAGAAAACAAGAAAAACAAATAAAATATGTTTTGTAGTTTTCTTTGTTAAGTTGGAAAATACATGTTTTGTGATTTGTAGAGAATTTTGTTGGAAAACAATGATTTCAACGCGATCTCTATTTTTCTTGTTTTTCACAAAATATTTTGTGAAAATAAGGATGTTTTCCCCAACTAAACGCACCCTTATTCTTTTAAATTTTACAATTTTGTCCAAACCTATTAAGTATTAAATCTCAAGTATATGTGTTTTTTTAATTTATGTATTAGGGTATAAAAACAATTTTTTACAAATTCTGATATTCGAAAGTATTTAGAGCATTAGGTATCATAATGCGTTTCCGTTGGCGCTGTGGAAAAAAATGCTATTACATTAGCATTTTTTCCTATAACACCAAAATTCACCATAGTATCAAAAACACTCATCCTTACATAACACCGCATTTTTAGTGTCGTCGTACACTCTTGGGCCCCATATATTTTTACATTTATTAAATAAAATAACATATTAAAATAAAATTAAGATTACCTAATAAAAATAAATGATACATTAAAAAATACAAGTTACACTCAAGGACTAACGGTGTGATAAAAAACACTTTTACGATCTGAAAATGTAAATACATATAACAATAAGGTTTAAAATGAAAAAAAGTCAAAAAAAAAGAAAATTGTATCCTCTTTATATCTTCTTCATTTGGCTGCTAACAAACACATATTGATAAAAAAAATAAAGGGAAAAAAATAGGGAGCATGATGGCTGGCAATGACGGCGCAAGCCACTGTATGTTTGTGGCGTCGTTGTGTTGCGTTTTCCAAAAAAAAAAACTCTAACGAAAACGTCGGATACCTTATGCTCTTAAGGATCTTTCAATTAACAACTTTTTTTTAAAGGCAAAAATATTAAAGACATAAAGAAAACAAACAGAGATAAATTCCATAGAACATACCCTCATAGAATCAGAGCCCACACACAATGAAGCTAAACAACCCCATGCCACCTTATATCAAAAATCTTTTTAAAAAAAATATTTGATACAGTTATTACTTATTAATAAATAATTTAGTTTCTATTATATCAAAAATATCAAAATGGGATTTTCGTATAATATATAAAAGATTGTACTAGTTTCATTTTACTTTTAATCTATATGTTGCTTTTAAAAAAACTATTGTTATTATCGGCCTCTAATTTTCAGTTTTTACTTGCTTTGTTAAGTAAACAAGCTTAAACACCTTGTATTCCATCTTCAAATTTTTTGAGGTATACGAAATTAGTTAGAGTAAATTACATGGATGGTCCTTGTAGTTTGTCCAAAATTGCAACTATTGTCTCTAAAATAAAAAAAATTGCATGCCTCGTTTCTAATTTTAAAGAAAATAACACCTCTCCTTTTGCACAAACCACAGGGACCATCCTTGTAATTTACAGCAGTTAATAAAAGGACCACTGGTATTATTCCTTTTAAAATTAGGGACGAGTAGTGTTGTTTTTTTAAAAATAAAGGATGACGCATGTAACTTTTTACTTTTAGGGATGATAGTTGCAATTTTGGATAAGCCACAGGGACTATCCATGTAATTTATTAAGCTTTTTGAGAATATTTTTTTGGTTAGTGTGATCTTTTGTGAAACTTACAAGAATCATATGGTGTCTAAAATATATTTAGGAAAAAAATCACATGCTCAAATAACATAATTTGTGAAAAAAAATAGTTAAAATCATTGTTGGGTCTAGCCGGTTGACAATAATAAACTAAAATTACCAAATCAAATTCTATCAAAAAAAACAAACTCCAAATTCTAATCCTACTCAACTTGCTATTTCGTTCCTTATATATACCCATCAACTTGCACATACAACAAACAAAAAAACTCCGACAACAATGTCGACCTCCACCTCCGTCAGATGATATACAAGATGAATGTGACTTATTATTATCTGTCGAGATGAATCGTTGCTTGGATTATCATGGAAAGGGATCACAAATACGTAGGCATGATCATCCCTCTAGTTCTTGTTGTTTAGTGGTTATGGATACATGGAACGTTTATTCGACGTGTGTTGACGCTAATGTTCTTGATAGTTTTATTCTTCGTTACTATTTGCGGCATCGTGGATGGATCGCGTAAACGTAAGTTTTTAAATTCGTGTTAATAATAATCATAACATTTGACATGCCTTCTAATTTTATACTCCGCGGTCAACTTCATATGCATCTTGAGACACTACCTGGATTATATATTTGGGTTTTACTTAGAAATAAATTATAATATTAATCCATGTTCGAATTTGTCTATGCTAAACAATTTATAATACAAACTGAATTTGGAGTTTATTTGGAATTTTTTGGTATGCAGCAAGTCCTGTAAAGGCAAGACCACCGGTTGCAGCAAGCCCTTTAGAGGCAAGACCACCGGTTGCAGCAAGACCACCGGTTGCAGCAAGTCCCTTATCTTTGGCTTGAAGATGATCGATGAAAACAGCATAACGCCTTTATCCAAGAGATGGCTTTGAGAAAACGAGAAAGACCTCGAGAAGAGAAAATGATAACATAAACATGAAAAAGAAAGTAGATTGTGATAGTAGTTTGAATTTTTTTATGAAGAAATATAAGTAACTTGTTTGAGGATTGAGGACACTCTTTTGTTTAAATATTTACTTTATGAAGATTTCTATTTGTTCATGTATATTATTTGTTCATGCATTGGCCTGACAAATACAGAATTACATCATCTACTTACCAATGAAGAAGTTACCCGAGCTGGTTTTAAGATTCAGGTTGATCATATAAATGGTTTTAAGAAGAAATGCCTGATTGAACTAAGTGTTTAACCGGACTTCCAAAGCTCATATGTCTATTGAAAATCGGTTTTCAAAAGATCGATTCTAAGTTTAAAAAAATGTGGTAATAATCATTAAGCCAAGTTGTATGGTGAATTTGTGATAATTTTCTTTAGCTTCAAGAAGTACGTGAGTCAATGGTCTTTGTCCTCGTATATAGAGGTATAAGCCACTACATTCATCACATAATGTATGTTTCTTATTATGTCGTTCTATGATCTATACTCGCTCTCATTACAAAATATATATACTTTTTCAACCTAACGCGGAAACCGGGTGGTTGCTTTGATCTAGCTGTTCATGCGATGAGGGCGAGCTGACCAAAGTGAGTTCAATACACGAAGACGTTGAAAGTATTCTCCTAATGCAAGTAATCCTTTCGTTGCTTGTGGCATTGTCAAAATCCTAGACATTTGTTGTAGTGTCCTATGTCGAAGATGATTAGCCTGTTAATTCCAAATGTAAAGTATATTATGTGCTATCCTATATATGTAGTATCAACACATAAGTGTGTTCTATTAGCCAAAAGTTGTTGGCTAAACTTAGTAACAGGTCCAATTGTCATTTTTGTATAAACCGAGGAATCAAAACTGACGAACTTGTATTACTTGATGATGAAAAGTAGTACAAGCAACATATAAAAACACAAAATAAAGGGATGATGGTCTAATGCTAAATGCGCTAATGGACCGACACAAGTGGGCCGACCTTATTAACGTAGTAACAATTTTGACAACCTATCCATGCCAAGTAGCAATCCAAGGGAAATCGGTCATCTGATGGCCTTCACTAACCGGTATCACGACCAACATGGGTGAAAAAAATCGCGTAGCACTACTAGGAGGGTAAGTATAGTAATTCTAGCTTTCAAGTAGTACTTACCTGGTTCAAGAAGTTTTCGAGTGCTTCAAGGCCCTCAATTGTTGCACTGATATATGCTTTATAGGTTTCACCTTCCCCAATGTTAATAGCAAGACTTTGAGACATAGTTTGATGAAGTTTATCGATTCTTTGAGTTAATGCATCTTCCGCTTGTCGACAAGTGTGCTAAGCTTCGATAAATTCACAATTTGTGTATCCATCAAAGGCTCAAACCGCGACATTAGTATCTACCAAAAAAACAAGAGGGGAATTGTTGGAACATAAAATTTATCGGATTACAAACGTGCTAAAGCAGCTTGTTTTTGCTAGGCGGTTTTGGTGAAAACTTACATATAGGAGCTCTAAAGGTCGAAATCCACCTAGCCATTAGAATAACCTCTCAACAGGCGATTTCCATGACCTATACAACAAATTAAAAGCGTCTACTTTTGTTGCATCTGCTTTTATATGAAAAAGCTCGTCGTAGTGGTTTACAACACCATCTACAAATACATGGAGCTCATCTTTGCTTGCACCACTTTGTAGAATACTCACAAGTTGAGACTCTTTTTTTCGTTGCTCGACAACCCTCAAATCATATCTCCTCTCAAATGGTACGATTCCTACACAAGATGTTGTATTTTTAAGTTTTCAGTATCACTATTAGTTTGTATAAGAAAAAATAAAATCACATACCTGAGTTGATGTAATCTATAAAAAGAAGAAAACAACTCGATTAGAAAGATTGAGGTTATGAAGATTCAAGTGTAGTGTTTTTTGTTAAGAAGGATCAGGTGTTGGGTTTTTCTTCTCTAGCTTCCGCTATGTTATAATAAAAAATGCGTTCAAGTAATATTGTTTTCCATTCTCAAGAAAACAATGGGGGTTACAAAAAAACAAGGAAACAAATAAAATATGTTTTGTAGTTTTCTTTTTTGAGTTGAGAACATGTTTTGTGTTTTATAGAGAATTTTATTGGAAAACAATGATTTGAATGTGATCTCTATATTCTTTGTTTTCCATAAAACATTTTGTGAAACCAATGGTGTTTTTCCCCAACTAAAAGCACCCTTATTCTTTTCAGTTTTATAATTTGGTTGGTGGGTTTGGACCCCATCAACATAGCAATGGCACCCACCATAGATTAATGATTACAAATCATTGTTTTTTATTTTGTAATTAAGCTTTTTATCATTTATATATAAAAGTTGTTACATCTAACGAGTAATTAGAATTTCATCTAATGAGCCAAACTAATAAAGGACGTGTAAATGTGTCATGCTTAGCTTGCTTTCGTGATAATCAATGCTTTTATTCTTTTTCTTTTCGTTTACTATCAATAATAAAACAAAGTAAACAAAATAATTAATTGCGTAAAAACATTCATCATTCATATAATAATAGCTTAAAAAATAAACAAATAAAAAAGTTAAAGCATATAACAACTATAATAACTTTAGTACATTTGTCTTTGAGAGCGAATATATTCTTCAAACACGAGTTGTCAATTTGAATACATGTCTTCCCATGCAGATGTCCTATCAATCCTCTACATCCTTCATTGCGGGTGAGTTGACAGTATTGGGTAACCTTCTCGTAGCAATAGATTAATGAAATCCGTAGGTGTCCTGGGCACCTGCGGATACCCCCTAGCTCCGTCCTTGGTTATACTCTTAATAATAGATTATTCACTTTGATTTCACATTATATGTGTTTGTTCATACTTCATATGTATTATTATTATGGAAAATTCCCTAAAAGGACCGAGTTCAAGGGTGCTAGTCATCTTCTCCCCTAAAAACATTTTTAAGCCAAAAGAGTCCAGGGCGACTGTGCGTTAGGGCAACCTCACCACAGCGCGCCATGTGTACGTATTTGTAATGTATAAATATTTTAGGCAATTGGTACTATTAAGGCGACTGGTTTTTTGGCCATTTTACATTTGTAAAAGGACTGACAAAAAGTACATCCGTCATAGGGCGACATGTACTTAAGGGCAACCAAACTAACGCAACTATTACTTATATATTTTTGTATATTTATACAAATCAAAATATTACTTATACCAAAAAATTATACTAATACCTACAATATACTCCCCCACTTCATTTCCCACCTTCTCTCCCACACAGAAACCTCTCTGCAGAATTGCTATAATCACTTAACACATACACGAAATATTTAGCAAGAAATGTTAGATAGAGAAAGACTTTGGGAGAAAGGTTTTAGTAAGAGAAAGATGAGAGAGAAAATACTTGTTGAACTATATGAGAAATAAAACCAACCAATCACCTCTCCAAGGAATGGATAGGTGTATATATACTTACAAGGGGTAGATGGGCCTTGGCTTAATGGACTTATCTATGGGCCTTGGTCTAACTACCTATGTAAGTTTCCAAATATTAACTTGACGAGCTAACTACCGATATCTATGAAGTGACCAATACTTTTCTAGGAATTTTGTATTCCTAATAATCTCCCCTTAAGGGAAGTCACTTCATGTTATAAAAACTTAAACCTAGCATACTATGCTGAGTCTTCATTCCTATGCTCGCAGACTTAAATTTCTTTCTTTTCTTCTTCTTGTGAATATGTTGTAGTGACCTTGAGTTTTAGGCTGGAGCACATTCCTTTGATTTTAACTTGTATGTGATCCTTGAGCTTTTTGAGATCATCATCCAATCATAATCTCTATTCGTCATCTTATGATCTTTTCCCATCTTGTGAACTTGTGACTTCTGGACCGACAGGCTCATACCTTTCTTGATATGTTATCTTGAAAAGCTTTAATATTACACATTTCTTGAGTTTCTTTAACTATAACACTTCGTCACTTCAAGAAAGACGTTCGGTATCAGAGTGACAAAAACTTCTTTGAAATTCTTTGACTTTAATACTTCGTCACTTCAAGAAAGACGTACGGTATCAGAGTAGCGGAAGTCTTGAAACATGTACTTGAGCTTTCATGATGTCTTTATGTTTGTCGGTCGGGTATGAGCATGTGGCTATGAATCTTGTGAGTCAGTTGGAATCAGGTACCTTCACTTCCATATTTAAGTATCATGCATGAAAACAGTTAGCAATAAAGCGGGAGGACAAATATGGCTTTGTTATTCGCCCGTGTTTGGTTAGAGTAACCTTCGAATCTGTGAGGATCGACCTGTGATCAGGTAGATTCAATTTAAGAAGAATCTCCTTGACAGGATTTCCAGCTGAAGTATAGAATCTTTCTAACACATATGCATTAGATTCATCAAACTCAGCATGTTCTCATTACCAGAACGTCTCAAAGCAGACAGCACGATAAGAGTGAACCAGTGAGTTACTATCTCACCGATTGAATAGAAAAATCAATTTGAAAAATCAATCGACGTGTCACTTGCTAAAGTGGTTTTGTGACACATCGAGAGTTTTAAGCAATTCAAAATTCATTAATTGTCGATCCATAACCTGGAACAAGTTTGATTCATATAGAATCGCACCGTTGTTGCTTTCCAGTTGTCACAAGTTTGATTCATAAGAATCGCACAAGTCACCTACCATGAGCTTGTTTGATGTTGGCTCAAGCAGGATTTCCATCTTCACTGTGAATACTTAAGTATCACTCGGATGTTCTGGCAAAATCACAAGGATAATGCGTAGGACTCTTAATATATATCTTGTTATTCACATTGTGTGACTTAGCAAGCATAATTTTGACAAGTGTCCTAATGAGATTTATGGATGATCTCTTTTGGCTCTAGACTCAATAGTGCACTTTGGTTTTAGTGATCGGAGGCTGGAGCAGACTGCCACCTTTTCAATATCAACTAACTCGGAGTGAGAAAGTTGATAGAAATGCGTGTAATCTCCATGAGAAATGAAACAAGAGTCTGTTGAGAGACCTTGAGTGGCTAGGGAGGGTTGTGCATAGCGTCACTGGGTCCATGACTGTCTTCAATGTTAGACAACAACTTAGTGTTTTCGACAGTTTATGTATTGACCCAGTTTCTGCCTAAGTGTATGGAGGGCTTCTTTCATTTCACCTTTATCCTTACAATTCTTTTTCATTCTTCAACCCCTTTAATGCTTACCGAGACTTCATAACTAACACCTTGTTGGGTTTATTCCAGTGTTAGTTCCATCTCAGTCGGCATTATTCACGATTCTTACTTTTTCTCCTTTTGTATCATACCTAAGGACTTCTACACTATCTAGTGGATATCCCTGGGTAGATCCCTCTGGTTCTGGCTGGATCATGGGATTTGAATACCTATGCCTAACCACCTTATAACTCCATAAATTTAAGTACATGGTCGGTCTTTTGGGTATTCCATCACAATAAAAAACATTAAAATTTTCAATCAAAGTGTTTGATATAAATATCAAAAGATTTACACTTTAAAAGTTTTTTATCATCGCACAAAAAAGCTCCCCCTTAACATGTGCACCGTAATCGTAGTACATGCTAAGTGTAGAGTGCATTGAGTCCATTTTATATGATCACATTTCAGTACAAATTAGATTCAGTTTAATCATAGTTTAATCACATTTTCTCCCCTTATCCAAAATGTTAATCCCTTGATATTTTGGATATCAATTGATTAAACGTTCGGGGACAAAATGTTACACAATATCTAACAGGAACATTTTAATGCTCCCCCTCAAATTATGAGGGAATTATATGGTGTTTGAGTATGTTAATTTGAAATTTTTTGAATTTACTAAGAAATTCTTGAAAATTCATACTCAAACACTATATATGCCTAAATTTTAAGTCTACACTACACATTTATATATTCACAAGATTATTATGTACGAGGTTTGACCTGAATGATGAGAACATCATATGATAGAATCATATGGTTCTTTGTAGCAGCCGTAGGTCTCCTTCGTATAATCTCCCACCAACAAACTTTTCTAAGCTCCTCATTAACCTTCTTTCTTTTAAGAAGTTGTCAATCAGATCTTTCTCTGTCTAAGCACTCTTCGGCATTGCTTTAACTTTCTTTCCAAGTTACGAAAGTCTTTGCTTCAAACTTCGAGTATGAAACAGATTCAGATACATATGTAACTTGAGCTTGTGTGGTTGGTGATGTCTGTATTGATGTTGTCTTAGCTTCCCTTAAACCAGCAATCATTTCTTGAGTAGATTCAGAACTTTCTTGGAAGCTGCATCAAGCAGTCTTGATGTATAAAGCCCAGATATTCGAAGTACACACTTAACCCTTTCAAGAATTTGATAACGCACCACCAAAGTCAATTAAGTCCCGGATGAGCACATTTCTCTCTTCAGGATAGTTATGATATAAATTGAAACACCAAAGTCAACTAAGTCTTGGATGTAGACAATTAAATCCCTATGTGACCTCTTTTATCAAATATTTCTACTCATTTTAAGAATAAGCTTAGAGATTGACCGGTCGGGTGAAACATTAATTGAATCAGACAGAGCTCTTCTCACGTTTTAAATAATTATACTCCCCACACTTCCCCCTGGGGACTCAAATGATGCATACTGACTAATGACGAGATGATTCTTCCACTATGTTATTGAAATAGTGCACCCGAAAGAAACAAAGAAAGGCTTAACATTTAAAGAAGGTGACTTCAAAAGAAGGCCATGGACTCTATCAAGTATACATCTACTCATCCCCCCTTGCTGGTTTTAACACCTCAGAATCAGCAAAACCTTGTATGCACACATGCTTGAGATCGTGTTTGAGGTATAACTAAGCTTAGATCTATCCCGTGAGAATCAACTTCAAGACTATTAAAACTAGTTGATTATTTCTAAACAATCATAAGTCTTTTACAACTATGAGGTGTTGGCAATATTGATCGAATGTCGTTTAAAGACTATACTCACTAGGTCTCATTTTTCAAATAAGTCCCTAAAGTTTGAAACAAATGACATCTAAAGCTTGTGTAGTTAAAATCCATTAACTCCCCTTAAATTGTGATCCGTTATTATTAAAAACTTTATCCGGTTATTTCTTGACTTAATTTGAAAGACCGTTTTAAAAGATTATTTGATGAAAATTGCCCCCCCTCAAATAATGACCCATTTTCTATTTAAAGAGTTGTAGTCATTGTTTGAGTGGTCGAATTGTTTTTGACAAATCTTTTTGTGATTACTGAAAACACTGATTCATTGTGAAGACAACTTTTTACCAATAAAAATAAGATTTCTCTTATTTTGACAAATAAATGCACTGACACGTACACCTTTTGTATATATGAAGCACGGGTTGTGTTGCAAAGTAAACACAAGCCTTTGCATGATCATAAAGTAGACCATGCCCGAGAATAAATTCCCGTTATGAGGTCAAGTTTTCTTTTTGAAATACTTGCCTTTAAGATGATGACCGGGTTGCTATCTGAAATAATAGCAAGCCATTTGGCATGTTTTGAAAACATTTGGAACTTCTGCTCGAACTTCATTTACAGCCTCGTATCATTATTGAATGACATTTCTAAGACCGTAAATGTTATCGATTTTCAGAAGACATGCCATTATTACCTCTTTTTATATTTTTCTCATTTTTTAATTTTTTCTTTGGTTTTAAAGATTTTATATTTTTGTATTTTGTTTTTATAAAAGTTTTCTGAAAATGAAAAATCTTTTTGGTTTTTATGGTTTTTAATATATATACATATTATACAGGATATTTGAATAGGTACCACCACTATTCATCAACTTCATCTGCCAATTGTTTCAGAGTCTCCGGCGTAAAACTTCGCATTCCCAGCTTGTTGATAAGAAATTCAATTCTTTCTCTGCCAAAGGCTTTAGTGAAGATGCCCGCCAGTTGATAATCTGTATTGACAAAGTAAAGTTCTACTACTCCGTTCTCAACTTTCTCTTTTATGAAGTGGAATCTGATGTCAATATGTTTTGATCGAGAATGTTGAACATTGTTGCAGCATAAGACAATAGCACTTTTGTTATCACAGTACATTGGAATTTTATTGAATCCAAGGCCATAGTCGGTAAGATGTGATCTCATCTAAAGGACTTGAGCACAACAGCCTGACAAAGCTATATATTCAGCTTCCGTACTGGATATCGCTTCGCTTTTCTGCCTTTTTGATGACCAACTAACAAGTCTGTCTCCTAATAGTTGCATACATCCAGATGTACTTCGTCTAGTATCTTGGCTACCCGCGTGATCAGCATCTGCATAAGTTGTTAGAGCAATACAAGAATCCTTTTGATACCAGAGTCCCCTATTAACGGTTCCTCTTAGGTATTTAAAGATTCTTTTTACAACATGTAAGTCCTTTTCTGTAGGCTTTTCCTGTTACCGGGCACACATGCATACAACAAATGTAAGGTCTGGTCTACTGACTGTAAGATACATAAGGTGCTAATCATTCCACGATAGTGTGTAGGATCCACGGCTTTCCCTTGTGTATCTTCATCCAGTTTGAATTTCTCCACCATGGGAGTATTCACGGGGTCACTAGATTCCATACCATATTTTTCAATGATTCTAGAGCATATTTCGACTGGTTAATAAAGATGCCTCTAGGACTTTGTGAAATTTGTAGTCCTAGAAAAAAATGATATTTTGCCCATCATCGACATATTAAACTTTAAACACATTATTTTTAAAAATTGGTCACATAGTTCAGGTGTAGTAGACGCAAAAATTATATCATCAATATAAATTTGTACCAAGAGAATATCTTTGCCTTGTCTTCTAATAAACAATGTGGGATCCACGGTTCCTTTAGAGAATTCCTAATAGATTAGAAACTTCGACAATAAATCGTACCACGCGCGAGGAGCTTGTTTTAACCCATAGAGGGCCTTCTTAAGCTTATACACATGATTCAGATTGTCTTGATCCATAAACCCATCCGGTTGGCTGACATAAACTTCTTCCCGCAAAATACCGTTCAAGAATGTCGTCTTAACATCTATTTGATAGACAATCATATTCATGTGAGCAGCAAAGGCATGGAAAATTTATATAACGTCAAGTCTAGCCACTGGAGCAAAAGATTCCTCAAAATTAATTCCCTCTTTTTGACTGTAACCATGAGCAACCAATCGAGCCTTGTTCTTTAGAATACCTCCTAATTCATCAAGTTTCACCTTGTAGATCCATTTTAAAGTGATAACCATCACTTTATTTGGACGAGGAATGAGTTCCCAGACTTTTAGATGTTCAAATTCATTAAGTTCCTCTTGCATTTCTTTAATCCAACATGCTTGAGTTAAGGCGTCTTTATAGTTCTTTGGTTCAACTGATGTGAGAAAGGCATCATAGTAACAAAATAAGGCTTGTTCATGGAGTTGGAGTCTTGTGGAAACAGGTCTTTCGAGTTCACCGATGATGTTGTCTAAAGGATGATCCTTGGTCTATTTGGTAATGTGTTTTGAGTTAGGAGCAGCAGTGTGCACAACAGTAGGAATAACATCCGAAGACGAAGATGCTTCAGAATCGTTTTCTGGAATTGGAATACCAAAGAACGGATCGTTATTCATGTGTGCAGCATCTAAGTCATGATTGTCTTCTTTAACATCGTTAGAAATGATAGGAGATTGAGTTTTGGGTGTTATTTGAAAGTTACTTGGTGATGGTGCATCTTGGTCAACAGTTGTTGAGGAAGGTGAACCGGTTGATGCAGCGGGAACTGGAGCAACTACTTCAGCAATTGGAGCAATAACTTCAGGGGCTGGGCGATCAACACTTGATGGAGGGTTGAATAATTCATCAAACAGTGGTTGAAACAGTAAATCCTAATTATTTCTTAATGGTGGTACAAACGGTGTTAAAGGAGGAGGGTTTGGCACGAGTCTTGAACTTATTGTTGTAGGAGTCATTTCATGAAGTGCGGGTCCTGAACTGCTATGTTCAGAAGCCATTAAATGAAGCTTGGGCTATGCACTAAATTGTACATAAGCCATAGAATGAAGACCGAGTTACAGTTTGAAGTAAATGTAAGTCATTTTTCTTGAAGTCCGAGTCCTAAGCTGATATTTACTTAGAAGTCGTAAAATGAAGATCGAGTCCTAAGCTAAAGTACTTAGAAGTCATTAACCATATTGATTAGATGTGTAGAGCAGCCCGAATCCAATTACCAAGGTACGATTTGTATGACCCGCATTGGACACTTGAAGAGCATGTAGAAATAGAAACATTGGATCCAATATGATTGTTCGGTTCCAAGTGGTTAGCAGTCCTAGATTCTACAATCTTAGGTGCACTACTTGAACTCGCATGATTTGTTTCTTTGGGTCTCCATTGAGATGCACTACTTGGTTTTATGTTTGTTATTACAGTTGATTTAACAATTTTCCTAAGAGGCACTATTTTAGTGGAAGTGAATCTGGTTAAAGGACACTTAGTTCCAACTATAGTGAAAGTCCTTCCTGTGGGTACCCATTTATATCCAACAATTTTAAATATTTTACAAGTAGGTTTCCATTATTTCATTTTAATGCTCTTAACAGCCTTAGCTCTAGCACGATCATTCACTTCAGACAAATATTGTACAACACATAAATCATGTCTAGCATCAAAAAAGCATTTGTTGCATGTTAAGCACCCAGATTTAGACTCACTATCTTCTTTAGTCAGAATAGGCTTAGCATTCCTAGTGTGGGCTTCTACCTTTTGATATTTCTGGTTGCTAATTAATGGTTGCATGATCTTATTTTTCTTTGTTTCACTGCGAGGTTTTGATTTGCTAGCATTAGTAGAACATTTTACATTTGTAGAAGGTACTGAAGGTTTGCTAGTGGTCTGAGTCTGGTGAACATCTACTTAAATTTGTGTGTTATTGTCCGATGTTGTACTAGTCTTTGCAAAAGTGACTTTTCTAGCTTTGTTCATTGGTGTGACGGAAACCAACTTCTCACTATTCAATGGGGAACTTGGACATGTATCACTAACATATACTAACAACTCCTGAATTTGTTTCATGTATATGCAAGCATAAGCTAACGCATTATCCAAAGGATTTGAGGTTCTAGCTTGTTCAACTATATCACGAAGAGTGTTAGCATTTTATTTAGTGATCCTAATGTAGTCTACATGTGCTTCCCTATTATTCTTAAGCTTTGGGGTGAGTGGTTCCAAGTCTACCTTATGCACTACGGGGGTAATCACTTTTGGCTTATTCACAGATTCACGACAAGCAATAACACTTTTTCCTTTTAGTTTCCTTAATTCTTCTTTTAATGTCGTTATTGCGAAAACCTTTTCTTGAAGTTGAGCATTTAAATCAGAATTTTCAACAGATTTTGCATTGATTTGAGCAATTAAAGCATCACATGTTGGTTTGATTGAGTCATAAAGTTGCTTATAGGTCTGTTTCAAATGTTCATTTTTAGCAATAAGCTTTGACATCCTATGATCCAATTCAATATTCATCGTTTCAATCTCTTCAATGTTCTTTTTATCCTTATCCTCATTTATATTTCCACTTAGAGATTTAATTCTATTTTTCAACTTTTTTATGACCGTGTCTTTCTCTTGCAACCGAGCTTTCAATTCATTTAATTTAAAATATTGATCAAAACTTGGAGCACTTTGATTTGAAACAGAGTTGTCTCTTTGAAAAATTTTCTATTTAAGTTGAGTATCAACTTCTAAAGAGATGCAATGTTTTTCAAGAGTGGTAAAACTTCTGAACAGTTTATCGTAAGTCTCCATTTCAATGAAATCCTTTTTGTTGAGAAGTTCTGTCTCAAGTTTAAGACACTTTTCACATTCATTCACATTCACATAAGCATTATCCACAGAAGAATTCACAATTATGTTCACTATATCTTTGCTAATGACTTGTTCCAAGAGTCATTCGTTTTCATTCAAAACTTGATTCATTTTAGCTTCAAACGTTTTGGACTCTAAACAATGTTGTTCCACAGCCTGTTCCATTTGATAAAAAAATACTTTGGACTTCAGAAAGCTCATCTTCGCTTGCACCACTTTGTAGAATACTCACAAGTTGAGACTCTTTTTTCGTTGCTCGACAACCCTCAAATCATATCTCCTCGTAAATGGTATGATTCCTACACAAGATGTTGTATTTTTAAGTTTTCGGTATCACTATTAGTTTGTATAAGAAAAAATAAAATCATATACCTTAGTTGATGTAATCTATAAAAAGAAGAAAACAATTCGATTAGAAAGATTTAGGTTATGAAGATTCAAGTGTGGCGTTTTTTGTTAAGAAGAATCAGGTATTGGGTTTTTCTTCTCCAGCTTCCGCTATGTTATAATAAAAAATGCGTTCATGTAATATTGTTTTCCATTCTCAAGAAAACAATGGGGGTTACAAAAAAACTAGGAAACAAATAAAATATGTTTTGTAGTTTTCTTTTTTAAGTTGAGAACATGTTTTGTGTTTTATAGAGAATTTTGTTGGAAAACAATGATTTGAACGTGATCTCTATATTCTTTGTTTTCCATAAAACATTTTGTGAAACCAATGGTGTTTTTCCCTAACTAAAAGCACCCTTATTCTTTTCAGTTTTACAATTTGGTTGGTGGGTTTGGACCCCATCAACATAGCAATAGCACCCCACCATAGATTAATGATTACAAATAATCATTATCATTAATTACATTTTT
This sequence comes from Tanacetum coccineum, assembly GCA_026074375.1. Classification (NCBI taxonomy): domain Eukaryota; kingdom Viridiplantae; phylum Streptophyta; class Magnoliopsida; order Asterales; family Asteraceae; genus Tanacetum; species Tanacetum coccineum. The sequence continues at coordinate 20,316 of BQNB010045406.1, forward strand.
ATCATAATTAAATGTCCAATCATTTAACAATCATTGTTTTTTTTATTTTGTAGTTAAGCTTTTTATCAATTATATATAAAAGTTATTACATCTAACGAGTAATTAAAATTTCATCTAATGAGCCAAACTAATAAAGGACGTGTAAATATGTCATCCTTAGCTTGCTTTTATGATAATCAATGCTTTTTTTTCTTTTTCTTTTCGTTTACTATCAATAATAAAACAAAGTAAATAAAATAATTAATTGCGTAAAAACATTCATCATTCATATAATAATAGCTTAAAAAATAAACAAATAAAAAAGTTAAAGCATATAACAACTATAATAACTTTAGTATATTTGTCTTCGAGAACGAATATATTCTTCAAACACGAGTTGTCGATTTGAATACATGTCTTCCCATGCAGATGTCCTATCAATCCCATACGTCCTCCATGGCGGGTGAGTTAACAGTATTGGGTAACCTTCTCGTAGCAATAGATTAATGAAATCCATAGGTATCCCGGACACCCGCGGACACCCCCTGGCTCCATCCTTGGTTATACTCTTAATAATAGATTATTCACTTTGATTTCACATTATATGTGTTTGTTCATACTTCATAGGTATTATTATTAGGGAAAATTCCCTAAAAGGTCCGAGTCAAGGGTGCTAGTCATCTTCTCCCCCAAAAAACTTTTTTAAGCCAAAAGAGTCTAGGGCGACTGTGTGTTGGGGCAACCTCACCACAACACGCCATGTGTCCATATTTGTAATGTATAAATATTTTGGCAACTGGTACTATTAGGGCGACTGGTTTTTTGGTCATTTTACATTTGTAAAAGAACTGACAAAAAGTACATCCGTCATAGGGCGACATGTACTTAAGGGCAACCAAACTAGGGCAACTATTACTTATATATTTTTGTATATTTATACAAATCAAAATATTACTTATACCAAAAAATTATACTAATACCTACAATATACTCCCCCATTTCATTTCCCACCTTTTCTCCCACACAAAAACCTCTCTGTAGAATTGCTATAATCACTTAACACATACATGAAATATTTAGCAAGAAATGTTAGATAGAGAAAAACTTTGGAAGGAAGGTTTTAGTCAGAGAAAGATGAGAGAGAAAAGACTTGTTGAACTATATGAGAAATAAAACCAACCAACCACCTCTCCAAGGCATGGAGAGGTGTATATATACTTACAAGGGGCGGATGGGCCTTGGCTTAATGGACTTATCCATGGGCCTTGGTCTAACTACCTAAGTAAGTTTCCAAATATTAACTTAACAATCTAACTACCGATATCTATGAATTGACCAAGACTTTTCTACTAATTTCCTATTCCTAATAATCTCACCCTAAGGGAGGTCACTTCATGTTACAAAAACTTAAACCTAGCATATTATGCTAAGTCTTCATTCTTATGCTCGTAGACTTGAATTTCTTTCTTTTCTTCTTCTTGTGAATATATTGTAGTGACCTTGAATTTTAGGCTGGATCACATTCCTTTAATTTTAACTTGTATGTGATCTTTGAGCTTTTTGAGATCATCATCCAATCATAATCTATATTCATTATCTTATGATCTTTTGCCATCTTGTGAATTTGTGACTTCTAGACCGACATGCTCATACCATTCTTGATATGTTATCTTGAAAAGCTTTAATATTACATCTTTCTTGAGTTTCTTTAACTCTAACACTTTGTCACTTTGAGAAAGACGTTCGGTATCAGAGTGACAAAAACTTTTTTAAAATTCTTTGACTTTAACACTTTGTCACTTCAAGAAAGACGTACGGTATCAGAGTAGCGGAAGTCTTAAAACATGTACTTGAGCTTTCATGATGTCTTTATGTTTGTCGGTCGGTTATGAGCATGTGGCTATGAATCTTGTGAGTCAGCTGGAATCAGGTACCTTCACCTCCATCTTTAAGTATCTTGCATTAAAACAGTTAGCAATAAAGCAGGGGGACGAATATGGCTTTGTCATTCGCTCGTGTTTTTTTGGAGTAACCTTCAAATCTGTGAGGATCGACCTGTGATCAGGTAGATTCAATTTAAGAAGAATATCCTTGACAGGATTTCCAGCTGAAGTGTAGAATCTTTCTAACACATATGCATTAGATTCATCAAACTCGGCATGTTCTCATTATCGAAATGTCTCAAAGCAGACAACACGATAAAAGTGAACCAGTGAGTTACTGTCTCACCGATTCAATAGAAAAATCAAGAATTCTACTGTGCTGCTCTGTATCAACTCTAGATGACCGCCGGTTACATTTGAGAATCTCGCAGTGATATGAAGGTTGTGTGTGGAAATCAGAGAGATAGTATAAGTCGTTCAGTGTGGCTAGTGCATAGAACACATATGTCTCCGAGATCGGGCTGTAGATTGGTCTACTTTAGCTGTGGGATCTAGTTCGCTAATAAGTTCGTGAGTCATCATGCGTGTCGATGTCGGTGCTGAAGCCCAGTTTGTGTAGCTAAGTAATGTGTTATGTGTAGCTTCGTCTGAGTTGATGTATGAAGATGCTGAGAATGCGCTGTGTCGTGGATGTGATATGAATGTAATCGATGTGTCACTTGCTGAAGTGGTTTTGTGGGACACATCGAGAGTGTTAATTCATTTTTAAAATTCAACATCAACCGTTAATCCATATACTAGAACAAGTTTGATTCATTAAGAATCGCACCATCGTTTCTTTCTAGTTGTCACAAGTTTAATTCATATAGAATCGCACAAGTCACCTACTATGAGCTTGTTTGATGTTGGCTCAAGCAGGATTTCCATCTTCACTGTGAATACTTAAATATCACTCGGATGTTCTGGAAAAATCACAAGGATAATGCGTAGCACTCTTAATATATATCTTGTTATTCGCATTGTGTGACTTTAGCAAGCATAATTTTGACAAGTGTCCTAATGAGATTTATGGATGATTTCTTTTGGCTCTAGACTCAATAGTGCACATTGGTTTTAGTGACCGGAGGCTGGAGCAGACTGCCACCTTTCATATAACTAACTTGGAGTGAGGAAATATCTTTGTGATAGAAATGCGTGTATCCCTGTTTGAGAAATGAAACAAGAGTCTTTTGAGAGACCTTGAGTGGCTAGGGAGGGTTGTGCATAACGTCACTGGGTCCATGACTGTCTTCAATGTCAGGCAACAACTTAGTGTTTTCGACAGTTTATGTATTGACCCGGTTTCTGCCTAAGTGTATGGAGGGCTTTTTTCTTTTCACCCTTTATCCTTATAATTCTTTTTCATTCTTCAACCCCTTCAGTGCTTACCGAGACTTAATGACTAATACCTTGTTGGGTTTTTTCCAGTATTAGCTCCATCTCAGTCGGCACTATTCTCGATTCTCACTTTTTCTCCTCTTGTATCATACCTAAGGACTTCTACACTATCTAGTGGATATCCCTGGGTAGATCCCTTCGGTTCTGGATGGATCATGGGATTTGAATACCTATGCCTAACCACCTTATAACTCTATAAATTTAAGAACATGGTCAGTCTTTTGGGTATTCCATCACAATCCTTCCAAAATCATTGAAAATTTCAATTAAAGTGTTTGATATAGATATCAAAAGATTTACACTTTGAGAGTTTTTTTTCATTATCACTAAAAGCTCCCCCTTAACATGTGCATCGTAATCGTAGTACATGCTAAGTGTGGAGTGCATTGAGTCCATTTTATATGATCACGTTTCAGTACAAATTAGATGCAGTTTAATAACATTTTCTCCCCTTCTCTCAATAATTGTTATTCCCTTGATATTTGGACATCAATTGATTTAAACGTTCACGGGACAAAATGTTACACAAATATAAACAGGAACATTTTAATGCTCCCCCTCAAATTATGAGGGAATTATATGGTGTTTGAGTATGTTAATTTGAATTTTTTGAATTTACTAAGAAATTTCTTAAAATATCCATTACTCAAAAATTTATAATGACCTTAATTTTTTTAAGTTACACTACACATTTATATATTCACAAGTTTATTGTATGTACGAGGTTTTGACATGAATGATGAGAACATCATTATGGAAAATTTGGGGGGGGTAAAATTTTCAATGGTTCTTTGTAGCAGCCGTAGGTCTCCTTCGTACAATCTCCCACCAACGAACTTTTCTAAGCTCATCATTAACCTTCTTTCTTTCAAGAAGTTGTTAATCTGATCTTTCTCTATCCAAGCACTCTTCAACATTGTTTCAACTTTCTTTCCAAGTTACGAAAGTCTTTGCTTTAAACTTTGAGTATGAAACAGATTCAGATACATATGTAACTTGAGCTTGTGTGGTTGGTGATGTCTGTGTTGATGTTGTCTTAGCTTCCCCCCTAAACCAGCAATCCTTTCTTGAGTAGATTCAGAACTTTCTTGGAAGCCGCATCAAGCAGTCTTAATGTATAAAGCCTATATATCCGAAGTACACACTTAACCCTTTCAAGAATTTGATACCGCAACACCAAAGTCAATTAAGTCTTGGATGTCCGCATTTCTCCTTATATGATATAGATGATATAAATTGAAACACCAAAGTCAACTAAGTCTCGGATGTCATAATTATTCCTTTTAAGTAGACGAAATGATAACACCTAAGTCAACTAAGTACCAAATGTACTCATTTCTTTTTGTATAATACTGACTAACTTAAGGAATCATCATACTTATCAAACCTATGTGTACCTCTTTTATCAAATATTTCTTCTCATTTTAAGAATAAGCTTAGTGATTAACCATTTGAGGAAGCATTTATTGAATCAGAAAGAATTCTTCTCATGTTTTAAATAATTATTCTCCTAACACTTCCCCCTGGGAACTCAAATGATGCATACTAAATGATGATGAGATGTCTCTTTCCCAGTGAGGTTGAAATAGTGCACCCAAAAGAAACAAAGAAGGCCTAAAATCAAAGAAGCTAACCATGAAGACAAGCTTAAAAGAAGGCCATGAACTCTATCATGTATACATCTACTCCTTCCCCCTTGCTGGTTTTGACACCTCGGAATCAACAAAACCTTATACGCATACATATTCGAGATCATGTTTGAAGAATTAATAAGCTTAAATCTATTTTGTGAGAATCAACTTCAAGGCTTTTAAAACTATGAAAGTATTTCCAAGCATTCCTAAGTCTTTTACAAACTATGAGGTGTTGGCAATATTGATCGAATGTAGTTTAAAGCCTGAGTTCACTAAGTCTCAAAGTGCAAATAAGTCCATAAAGATTTAAACAAATGACATTCAAAGCTCTTATAGTTAATATAAATTAACTCCCCTTGAAATTGTGATTCGTCATTATCAAAAACTTTATCTGTTTATTCTGTGACTTATTTTGAAAGACCGTTTAAAAGATTATTTGATGAAAATTTCTCCCCCTCGAATAATGACCCGTTTTCTATTTAAAGAGTTGTAGTCATTGTTTGAGTGGTCAAATTGTCTTTGAAAATCTTTTTGTAATTATTAAAAACACTGATTCATTATGAAGACAACTTTTTGCCAATAAAAATAAGATTTCTATTATTTTAACACATAAGCGCACTGACACGTACACTTATGGAATCAAGAAGGCACGGGTTGTGTTGCAAAGTAAACACAAGCCTTTGCATGGTCATAAAGTAGACCATGCCCGAGAATAAATTCCCATTAAGAGGTTAAGTTTTCTTTTTGAAATACTTGCTTTTAAGATGATGACCAAGTTGCTATCTGAAATAATAGCAAGCCATATTGGCATGTTTTGAAAACATTTAGAACTTCTGCTCGAACTTCATTTACAGCCTCGTATCAATATTGAATGACATTTCTAAGACCGTAAATGTTATCGATTTTCAGAAGACATGCCATTATTACCTCTTTTTATATTTTTCTCATTTTTTAATTTTTTTTCTTTGGTTTTATATTTTTGTATTTTGTTTTTATAAAAATTTTGAAAAATAAAAAATCTTTTTTGTTTTTATAATGGTTTTTAATATATATACATATTATACATGATATTTGAATAGGTACCACCACTATTCATCAACTTCATCTGCCAATTGTTTCAGTCTCTGGCATAAAACTCTGCATTCCCAGCTTGTTGATAAAAAATTTAATTCTTTCTCTGCCAAGGGCTTTAGTGAAGATGTCCACCAGTTGATACTCCGTATTGACAAAGTAAAGTTCTACTACTCTGTTCTCAACTTGCTCTTTTATGAAGTGGAATCTGATGTCAATATGCTTTGATCGAGAATGTTGAACATTGTTGCAGCATAAGACAATAACGCTTTTGTTATTACAATACATTGGAATTTTATTGAATCCAAGGCCATAATCGGTAAGCTGTGATCTCATCCAAAGGACTTGAGCACAACACCCTGACAAAGCAATATATTCAGCTTCCATACTGGATATCGCAGTGCTTTTCGGCCTTTTTGATGACCAGCTAACAAGTCTGTCTCCCAATAGTTGCATACATCCAGATGTACTTCGTCTAGTATCTTGGCAACCCGCGTGATCAGTGTCTGCATAAGTTGTTAGAGCAATAGAAGAATCCTTTGGATACTAGAGTCCCCTATTAACGGTTCCTCTTAGGTATTTAAAGATTCTTTTTACAGCATGTAAGTGCTTTTCGGTAGGCTTCGCCTGATACCGGGCACACATGCATACAACAAATGTAAGGTCTGGTCTAGTGACTGTAAGATACATATGGGTGTCAATCATTCCACGATAGTGTGTAGGATCCACGTCTTTCCCTTGTGTATCTTCATCCAGTTTGGATTTCTCCACCATAGGAGTATCCACAAGGTCACTAGATTCCATACCATATTTTTTCAATGATTCTAGAGCATATTTCGACTGGTTAATAAAGATGCATCTGGGAGTTTGTGAAATCTATAGTCCTAGAAAAAAAATGATATTTTGCCCATCATCAACATATTAAACTTTGAACATATTATTTTTTAAAAATGGTCACATAGTTCAGGTGTAGTAGACGCAAAAATTATATCATCAATATAAATTTGTACCAAGAGAATATCTTTGCCTTGTCTTCTAATGAACAATGTGGGATCCACAATTCCTTTAGAGAATTCCTAAGAGAGTAGAAACTTCGACAATAAAGCATACCATGCACGAGGAACTTGTTTTAACCCATATAGGGCCTTCTTAAGCTTATACACATGATTCAGATTGTCTGGATCCACAAACCCATCCGGTTGGCTGACATAAACTTCTTCGCGTAAAATACCGTTCAAGAATGTCGTCTTGACATCTATTTGGTAGACGATCATATTCATGTGAGCAGCATAGGCATGGAAAATTTAAATAGCGTCAAGTCTAGCCACTAGAGCAAAAGATTCCTCAAAATCAGTCCCTCTTCTTAACGGTAACCACGAGCAACCAATCAAGCCTTGTTCTTTAGAATACCTCCTAATTCATCAAGTTTTACCTTGTAGATCCATTTTAAAGTGATAACCATCACTTTATCTGGACGAGGAACGAGTTCCCGGACTTTTAGACGTTTAAATTCATTAAGTTCCTCTTACATTGCTTTAATCTATCATGCTAGAGTTAACGCGTCTTTATAGTTCTTTAGTTCAACTGATGTGAGAAAGGCATCATAGTAACAAAATAAGGCTTGTTCATGGAGTTGGAGTCTTGTGGAAACAGGTCTTTCGAGTTCACCGATGATGTTGTCTAAAGGATGATTCTTGGTCCATTTGGTACTGTGTTCTAAGTTAGGAGCAACAATGTACACAACAATAGGAATAACATCCGAAGACGAAGATGCTTCAGAATCATTTTCTAGAATTAGAATACCAAAGAACGGATCGTTATTCATGTATGCAGCATCTAAGTCATGATTGTCTTCTTCAACATTGTTAGAAATGGAAAGAGATTAAGTTTTGGGTGTTGTTTGAGAGTTACTTAGTGATGGTGCCTCTTGGTTAACAGTTGTTGAGGAAGATGAACCGGTTGATGCAGCGAGAACTAAAGCAACTACTTTAACAATTAGAGCAATAACTTCAGGGGCTGGGCGATCAACACTTGATAGAGGGTTGAGTAATTCATCAAACAGTAGTTGAAATAGTAAATCTTAATCATATCTTGAAAGTGGTACAAACGGTGTTAAAGGAGGAGGGTTTGGCACGAGTCTTAAGCTTATTGTTACAGGAGTCATTTCATGAAGTGCGGGTCCTGAACTGTTGTGTTCATAAGCCATTAAATGAAGCTCGGGTTATGTACTGAATTGTACATAAGCCATAGAATGAAGACCGAGTTACAGTCTGAAGTAATTGTAAGTCATTTTTCTTGAAGTCCGAGTCCTAAGCTGATATTTACTTAGAAGTCGTATAATGAAGATCGAGTCCTAACCTGAAGTATTTAGAATTCATTGACCATATTGATTAGATGTGTGGAGCAGTCCGAATCTAATTACCAAGGTATGATTTGTATGATCAGCATTGAACACTTGAAGAGCATGTGGAAATAGAAACATTCGATCCAATTTGATTGTTGGGTTCCAAGTGGTTAGTAGTCTTAGATTCTACAATCTTAGGTGCACTACTCGAACTCGCATGATTTATTTCTTTGGGTCTCTATTGAGATGCACTACTTGGTTTTATGTTTGTTATTATAGTTGATTTAACAGGTTTTCTAGGAGGCACTATTTTAGTAGAAGTGAATATGGTTAAAGGACACTTAGTTCTAACTATAGCAAAAGTTCTTCCTGTAGGTACCCATTTATATCTAACATTTTTAAACATTTTACCAGTAGGTTTCTATTCTTTCATTTTAATGCTCTTAACAGCCTTAGCTCTAGCACGATCATTCACTTCAGACAAATATTGTACAACACATAAATCACATCTTGCATCAAAAGAGCATTTGTTGCATGTTAAGTACACATATTTAGACTCACTATCTTCTTTGGTCAGAATAGGCTTAGCATTCCTAGTGTGGGCTTCTACCTTTTGATATTTCTGGTTGTTACTTAATGGTTGCATGATCATATTTTTCTTTGTTACTGCGAAGTTTTGATCTGCTAGCATTAGTAGAACATTTTACATTTGTAGAAGGCACTAAAGGTTTGCTAGTGGTCTGATTCTGGTGAACATCTACTTGAATTTATGTGTTATTGTCTGATGTTGTACTAGTCTTTGCAAAAGTGACTTTTCTAGCTTTATTCATTAGTATGACGGCAACCAACTTCTCATTCTTCAATGGGGAACTTAGACATGTATCACTAACACATAGTAACAACTCCTAAATTTGTTTCGTGTACATGCAAGCATAAGCTAAAGCATTATCCAAAGGGTTTGAGGTTCTAGCTTGTTTAACTATATCACGAAGAGTGTTAGCATTTTATTTAGTGATCCTAATGTAGTCTACATGTGCTTCCCTATTGTTCTTAAGCTTTAGGGAGAGTAGTTCCAAATCTACCTTATGCACTACGGGGGCAATCACTTTTGGCTTATTAACAGATTCACGACAAGCAATAACACTTTTTCCTTTTAGTTTCATTAATTCTTCTTTTAATGCCGTTATTGCGAAAACCTTTTCTTGAAGTTGAGCATTTAAATCCGAATTTTCAACAGATTTTGCATTGATTTGAGCAATTAAAGCATCACGTGTTGGTTTGATCGAGTCATAAAGTTGCTTATAGGTCTGTTTCAAATGTTCATTTTTAGCAATAAGCTTTGACACCCTATGATCCAATTCAATATTTATCGTTTCAATCTCTTTAATGTTCTTTTTGTCCTTATCCTCATTCATATTTCCACTTAGAGATTTAATTCTCTCTTTTAACTTTTTTATGACCGTATCTTTCTCTTGCGACTGAGCTTTCAATTCATTTAATTTAAAATATTGATCAAAACATGGAGCACTTTGATTTGAAACAAAGTTGTCTCTTTGAAAAATTTCCTATTTCAGTTGAGTACCAACTTCTAAAGAGATACAATGTTTTTCAAGAGTGGTAAAAATTCTGAACAGTTTATCGTAAGTCTCCTTTTCAATGAAATCCTTTTTGTTGAGAAGCTCAGTCTTAAGTTTGAGACACTTTTCACCTTCATTTACATTCACATAAGCATTATCCACAGAAGAATTTACAATTATGTTCACTATATCTTTGCTAATGACTTGTTCCAAGAGTCATTCATTTTCATTCAAAACTTGATTCATTTTAACTTTAAAAGTTTTGGACTCTAAACGATGTTGTTCAACAGCCTGTTCCATTTGATGAAAGACATTTTGGACTTCAGAAAGCTCATCAATTAAATATTGATCGAATGTATTAAATAAGTCCTTCAGAGCTTTTACAAATAGAATTATTTCATCCCTAAAACAAGCTTTTGTATGTTCAAACCCTTACGAGCCCTTAGTGATGGCTGTGGCCATGGTTCTTTCTTTGACAACCATGTCAAAACCAGCAAGATGGTGTTTAAGTTTCTTCAAACTCGTATTAACCATGCTAACTTTAGGAAGTTCTTTTGGAACCTCAACTTTGGTGGGTCTATAAGAAGGAATAGGATCTGAAGAATTCATAGAATTTTGAGACCAAAAGGCTTGTTCAGTAGATAATTCAATTTGTGGAACAAATCATTTTTCAAAATCTTGAGAAAGTTTGTTAAGAGTAGCATAATCAACTGGTGTATTATTAACTTTCTTTTCTAACATTATTGGATCCTGTTGTTTTAAAAGCATTTTTGAACGACTCTCTTCAGCAAGCACAAGGGTCTCTTCGGAGTCAGAAATCACAATAGCACTAGTGTTCTTAATGACATTACCATCATAAATCTTTGGTTCCAACTGCTGAGTTTTCTTCAGATAGAAAGGATTTTAAAAACCTAGAGCTTGTTTAGTGGTATGATCATAGAAAAACTAAGGTTTCGTCAACATGTGAACAGTTTGCGCAGATTGATCTCTTTTAAAAACAATATTATCTAGCTGTTTGATCTTCTTTTCTAAGGCAATTTCCCTATCAATGTTTCTAGATTCTTCTTTCTTAAAATCATTTTTGAGAAGAGTAACCGTTTGCATTAAAGATTCCTTTTCTTTTAAATGTTCTGAAAGAGTTTGTTTAAGACGATCAATCTCTACAGACTGTGCACTTGAATCTGAAATGATATCATTACTTTTTAAATCAACATTTTGTCCTTTTTTCAAAACTTTAACATGTTCCTTATATCTTTCAAGCTCAGCAGTTAAGGTATCATTGACACTTTTATTGTCCAGATTTATCTTGGTACAATTAACTACTTGGGTTTTTAGTTGTTCAATCACAGATAATATCAGTGCATCTTGTTGTGCAGATGAGTTAGAATTCTGAACAGTTGCCTGTTGTGATTCTATCACATACTGAGAATAAGGAATGATATTGCTATCACTGGTTATTTCAGTCTCTGAATTATTCACAACACTCGACTGTTCAGAAGACGGCATCGCCTGCACAACTTGATTCATCAAGTTGTTATCCACATTATCATGATTGTTTACCTCAACGAGAGCATCTGAACCATAATGAGATAAATTCGCCATGAGAGCAATTTTGGCTGTGTTGAGTTCATCACAATCAGAGTCATATGCATCCAAATCATCGGCTTGATAAGCAGCATTGTGGGTAATGACTGTCTGTATGGATTGACCTTATGCAAAACCTGGATCTGCCAAAAATACTAGCTCTTCCTCATGTAGAATTTGACCATTTGCTTGTGCTTCTACTAACAAAACTTTTTCCCGAAACCACAAAGCATCTCTCTTCCTTTTTGGTTTTGGGCACTGCTTTGCCATGTGGCCTTTTCCTTGATAGTTAAAGCACTTGACCACCCTTTGACCTGTAGACTTTATTCCAGACAAACCAGCTACAAACGAGTTTTGTCTTCCTTGCAGCTGCTAAACAGTAACTCTTCCATCCTAAATCATTGCTTGTTGTCGAGGGTTTGAAGAATTTCTCAGCTGCTTGTTCATGAAAGGGAAACGAGATGTGACCATTGTAGATAAGAACGACATTATCTTGTTGATTACGTCAATTGGATCATCATCTTTATTAAACACAGGGACAGCAATACCAAAGTCTAAAGTAGGAAACTCTGTCTTTTGTGGTTGATAATCATCTGAGAGATAGCTTGTGGTTGTTGGTAAATGGTTTGGGGTGCATTAGATTGGTAAGTAACTGCTTGCGGGGTTAATGGGTGACTGACTGAATACTGCTGATTGGGATAAGTAACTCCATACTGAGATAATAAGCTTTGCTACTGGGGGTTGTTATATGTTGTTGTTTGATAAGTGTTGTTTTGGTGGTTTGCGACAAGTGCTAACAGATCATGACTTTGTTCTTTCAAAAGACGAATTTCATTTGCATGTGCTTCATGGTGTTCAAGATGAGCAAAGAGCTTATCAAAGTTCGTGACATGCAGATAGTTCACCAATTTGACATCAATCACAAATTTGCTCCATTCGGGAGGAAGACTATTCAAGATCTTCGTGTTGACTTAAAACTGTTGCAACCTCATCTGGTAAATATGCATATCGTTAATCAATTGAGCAAATATGTGGTAATACTGAGACAGGGTTTCTCCTTTAATGTAAGCAAACTTATCAAAACAATCATATAACTTGCACTCTCTTTCTTGTTTAGTCAATGACGTTCCTTGCATTAATAGCTCAATTCATTCCCATAAATCCTTGGCTACATGATGGTGACTCACAAGTGCATAGACGTCTGCTGGAACACCTTGAAGAATAATGTTTGTTGCCTTGACATCAGCTTCATATTGAAGTTTCTTAGGTGCTGACAGTTCAGGAACTCTCTTTCTTCTCATTTCCCTATTTTCTTCAATCATTGGCCAAACAAGTTGATCATTTCTGATTGATTCAAGGATCAAGTAACCATTTTCATGGTTTCCAATGTACAACTCCATTCTACTTTTCCACGAGTCGTATATAAGCTTGTCCAACATTAGAGGTCTGTTATCGGCACCATTTAGGATAGCGAATTCGACAAGAGAAGACATTTTGGACTTTGTATGTTTAAGGATTATTGTCGGATCGAACAGTGGTAAAAAGAAATTGTATTTTAATTAAGATTGTCTTTTAATTCTTGAGATTTGTTTAGTTCGGTTTTAATTAAACTTGACTAGTTCGATGGTCTCTAAAATCAACTAGTTCAGTGGTCTTTGGGAAAAATGACTAGTTTGGTGCTTCTTAGATGACTAGTTCGGGTGCTTCTAAGTTGACTAGTTCGGGTATCTTTGAAATGACCAAATCGGTTGTCTTTTGGAGATGACTAGTTCGGGTATCTCTGATGTAGACTAGATCGGCACTCACTAAAGATTGACTAGATCGGCACTTTGAAACCCACAACTAGTTCAGCACTGACTAGTTCGGTACTTGTTAGATAACTAGTTCGGGTGCTTCTGAGATGACTAGTTCGGGTATCTCTGAAATGACTAGATCGGTTGTCTTCTGAAGATGACTAGTTCGGGTATCTCTGATGTAGACTAGATCGACACTCACTGAAGATTGACTAGATCGGTACTTTGAAACCCACAACTAGTTCGGCACTGACTAGTTCGACACTAACTAGTTCGGCACTGACTAGTTTGGTACTTTACGAAAACCACTTTTTCCAAAACTAAAAAAGACACGTTTTTGACGATTGTTTTCTAAAAAACTCTTGTACCAAAAGTGTTACAAAGCTTATAGGGACAAGAAAAATGTAAACTTTTAGGTTTTTAAGCCAAAAAATTTAAGAACCAGATTTTGACCTTTATAAAGCTAAGGAACCCAAATGACACAAAATAAGAGATTTTTGTATGAATCTAAGCACACACACCTATATCCAAGGATACTAGATCAAAGCTACCTATGTAGATGATCTTTTAGTATGTAATTTAAGCTTAGAAAACAAGAAAAAAAATCAAAAGACGAGGCATTTTTTAAAGAAAAACTCATAAACCAAAACAAGTAAACACAAAATCTAAGCACACCACTCCATGGCTCTTGATACCAATTGTAGAATTGCTATAATCACTTAAGACATACACAAAATATTTAGCAATAAATGTTAGATAGAGAAAGACTTTGGGAGGAAGCTTTTAGTGAGAGAAAGATGAGAGAGAAAATACTTGTTGAACTATATGAGAAATAAAACTAACCAACCACTCCTCTAAGGCATGGAGAGGTGTATATATACTTACAAGGGGCGGATGGGCCTTGTCTTAATAGACTTATCCATGGGCCTTGGTCTAACTACCTAAGTAAGTTTCCAAATAATAACTTGACGAGCTAACTACCGATATCTATGAAGTGACCGAGACTTTTCTAGGAATTTCGTATTCCTAGCACTCTCCATCTACCCCCCTGTTTTCCCCCGTTTTGATTAAAATCCCTATTTTCTTCAAAACGACATGTGCATTTCCTTGTAATCACATTATCTGAAACTAATCAAACACATATCAGTCATTTGTTGGAGCAAATGTGGTGCTTGCCGATAATTTTCAATTATATTGATTATATTTATACTTTACAAAATCTTGTTTGTGTTTTTACTGATTTCTTATTGTTAGTAATTTAAGTTGTATTTTCAACCCAAGTTATAATGGTTTATTTGATGAATGGTTAATGAGCGGACATGATGTTCAAAAGAATAAGTTAGTCAATACCATGGTGTTAGTGACTTGAATCCAAGAACATAAACTGATGCCTATTGTTTTACTAATTTATAAGATATGTGTTTGTTAAATTTTGTAATTTTTGATTTTATAAGTTTATGAGTTTCATTGTATTTGGACACAAGTGTAAGTATAGTCTGTTCACTCTTGCTTTTTTAGTTATACACATAAATTATAAGTATTTTGGTTTACTACTAGACGCGTACTCGTGCATAGCACTAGGAATTCCTAGCGGCAGATAATTAACGATATGCGATATTGTAGTAACCATTTTGTATAACGATATGCGATATTGCTATAAAATAACATTTGTCTGTGCGAGATATGAAATGGTTTATGTGGATTTATATGGTGGATGCGGTTACACCTTTTTAATAATCATTATCGATAGTAATGATTTTTAGCAGTTACACTTTTTAATAATTATTGGAGGCCGTTGCAATGATAAATTAATTGGGTTGTTACAATATTATAATGGTATTGATGATTGAATTTATTATTCAACACTTTGTATCATAGTTTCCTAAATTAGATTCAACATTCAACGTTCTAACATTTTCAAGAAAGGGTGCTAAACTCTTTATGATGTAGTCGGGGTTGGTGCGAAGCACGAATCTTGTTCTTAAAAGATCAACTTTGGTCTCGAAAATTTGTCACTTTGTCATTTCAACCCAAGTATATATCATTGTAACTCCATCATAAATAGCATTGATCATAAGAGTTGTAACTCCATCATAAATACCATTGATCATAAGAGGTGTAACTATCATAAATAACATTGACCGTAAGAGTTGTAACTCATCATAAATAGCATTGATCATAAGAGGCTTTTGATTTTTTTATAACTGAAACTATAAAGGCATTTACATACAATTAAATGTCGATGGTTACAAAACTTAGCATTGATCGTAACCATTAACCACCATTTATACTAAAAATAACTAATTTACAAAAAAAGGAAAAAAAAGAACACCATGGGCATATCTCGTATTCATGTGCCAAACAAAGAGCATGTGTCGATATTGTTCCGATGACAGTTAATTGCAAGCATCAATGTTGTAACTCTTAATGATTATACTCTTAATTATCAGCGGCAACGGTTCAGCGAAGGCATCGACTTTTTCTGGTGAAGCAGCGGCGAGTGGCGGTTGTAAATTAAAGGCAAAAAAAAGTTTATGTAAATTCAGATCTACAAATACTATAACTTTATTACAAAACTTCATATAATTAACTTTATAACAAATATTAAAGATTTGAAAAGAAAGCATACGTATTATGGCCACACAAGCAGTTCAGTGTAGGCGGCGGCTCATTCCGGCAACTCAACGGCGGCGACCACTTTTTTCGGCGACTCAGCGGCTACTATAACATAAAATAGTCATAAATTTTACAAATTTCTAGATCTACAAATTAATACTTGGAAGCACCATTTTGACGTGGAGTTTTCTGTAGTGGTGTCGGTTCCGGTATCGGTTTCGACGACGGCGGCATCAACTTTCTGACGAGACAACGGCAGTTTTATTAACTAAATTAAAGCCAACACAAATTTATCTCATATCTAAATTAAAAGAATAACATTCGTGCAAACCCGGTTAAAGGATCACACAAAACAAACCCAAAAATCAAAAAAAAACAAAAAAACGCCACCAATACCACTAATACACCATGAAACCACCAAAACTCAAACACCAATAATAGATAGGCTGGTGTTGGTGGCGGATTCTACTGATGGTGGTGGCGACTGATCTGTTGGCGGTTAGGGTTTATGTGTGGGAGGTTGAGATAGAAAAAGGTGGTTTGTATGAGAGAGAGGAGAGAATGGAGAAAGAAGTTTTTGTAATCTTCATTTGTGTGTTTTATGTTACATCGTATTTATATATGGCCTAGTACTGTTACTATAATGATGATGTTTTAAAGGTGATATTATATTTTTAATCTGAGCTGTTACTATAATAATGAGCTGTTATAAAAATTTTAAATGAGATGTTATAAGTTTTTAAATGAGATGTATAAATATTAGGCTATTACATGAGATATAATGGGCTCTATGAATATTAGAGCTGTTACAAATATAACATCTGAATACATTTAATTTCTGTAATGTAACTTCTATTTACTTTTATGTATTATTTCATAACAAAAGACAAATCTTTCTTTAATAAGCAAGATTTTATGTATTTAATTTTCAACATTTCCTATTATAGTAAGTTTTCAACTTTCAAGAGAATCTCTTTTTCTCTTTATAAGGAGTATATACTATGTTCAATACCTTTGTTATTGAACCTGATTGTTGTTTATATTGTTTCAGGATTATATATGTAAAGTCATCATTAGGAGTAAATTGAATTATTTCTGGTTTATTAAGCAAAAGTTAGATATGAAGCACCGTATTTTGTTTCAGAGTACATGTTTTGGACCTTGGTTGGATTTAATGTTGTTTGACCATGAACCACTACTAATAGATTATATGCTACGAAGACATCATAAAGTTGATGATCAGCATCATGATATGCCCTTGATTTATTATATGGAAGGTCATAAACTACATTTTGGTCGTCGAGAGTTTTCTCTTATCACTGGTTTTTGTTTTGGAACTGTAAGTTTTGACTTACATAGTTCTGGTGAGCTAAAGTTTCAGAATAGGGTATTCCCCAATAAGATAGGTTTTAGTATTACAAACTTAGATATTATTGGTGTTATTGAGGACGAGGCGATTTTTGGCAAGCTATCTGATGATGATGTAATACGTCTTTGCCTTTTGTTAGCTCTGGAGGTAATATTTATGGGACGTTTGTTGACATTCAATGTGGATGATACCTTGTTCAGTTTGGTTGAAAATATTAAAGCATGGAATTCATTTCCTTAGGGTAAGCATTTGTGGTGTCATTTGCGATGAAATTAAGAATTTAAAAGAAAGGCATGGTGACGAGCACTATTACGAGTTGTTTAAAGATCGCAAATATGTTCCTACATATATGTTGTTTGGCTTGGTGTTTGCTTTCCAGGTTATAAATTTATTTTAAATTGATTCAATTTAATTTATGTTGACTTACATTTGATATTATATTTAGATTTGGATTCTAGAGACATTTGAAAGATGTGAAAGTTAGTGGATTAAAGACCCAAAAGTAATACCAAGAGCACTCGGTTGGTCGAAGAAGTCGTTATTTACAAGATCATATTATCCTTACCTTTTTTCAAAGGTTAATGATAAACTCTCAAAATTTTATTATTAGTAGTTTATTACATATTTGTTTATTACAACTCACAAATTAGTTCTATAATATCTTTAGGAATCAAGGTCAACGTCAGATATCTGACCTACTATAGCTGAGTACCAATCTTCATGGTGGATAGATAATAACTTATATTTTCAAGAATTCGTTCCCAGGGCTCCTCCTATTAAAGAACATCATGGTTTTTTTGAAACATATCTTTCAAAGTTGGAGAAAGCACGTAAACGTGGGAAAACAGTTTTCATGGTTTCATTGATTGGAGGAACAACTGATAATAGTGTTAGGAAAAAATGGCTTAACGATCTTGTGATTATGGAGTTAAATTTTCGTCTTTTCAAATTGGAAACTATTATTCATGTTATGTTTTATTCCGAGTATATATAATATAATACTTTTGCATTATTTGTATTTTTTTATTTGAGTATAGATATCAATTTTCAGGTCCTTTCACATGAAAGAAGTGACAGACAGGCTAAGCTAAAGTTTACTGATGAATTCCCAAGTATGACATCTGACTTATGCGATTCACTCAATAGCATGTTTGCTGATTTGATTGAGCCGGTTGATCTCGATAAAGATATTGCTCAGGTAATGTTGTTAAATGTCAAAATTAAGTTGTTGTTTAGGATCACTTACCTTGACTTATTATATTTCTGCATTATAGGATTATCTTCGAGAAGAGGAATTGAGATTGTGTTTGGAAGGTGAAGAAAAAATGCGTTGTGAACATCAAAAATTAATTGTCGAGGAGAATAGGATTAGGCTGGATGAGACAAAAAGGTTAAGGTTGGAAGAAGAGAATATGTTGCAGTCAGAAGAAAAATAAATGAAAGGAGTTTATGAATTCAAATCATTGTAAAAATTTATTGTCTAAGTTAGCACCTGCGAAGAGGATTCAGCTTTGTTCATCTTCAGAAAAGATACAACCCAAAGTTAGTTGAGTTAAGATCAAAAAATACCATCAACAAGTTTATGATCCATGCACCGCTGAATTTCTAAAAACTGTTAAACCATGGGTTGAGGTATCAAACGTTTGCTACTAATATACAAATCAATATTAGATGTTACAATGTGATTTAACTAACAAACTTAATATGTAATTGTAGGATACTTCGCGAGTATTACAGTCTATGGACATAGTTTGGTTGAGTGATGATATTGAATGTTTTCTCAGGCAATCAGGGCAGATTAAATGTAAATTTCCATGGAACAATGATTATATTGTAGATATGAATTTCTGGCGTAAGCTGGTTTACTTAGACCCTACAAGGAAAGGTTGGCTAACTAAAGAGGTAAGTATATATTAAACAACTATAAATACAATTTGTAATCCTAAAGTTGTTGTTTTTTCTTTATTTAGCCATTAATTTGTATCTTTAAATGAACAACACATAGACTTGTGGGTGGACTATATGTGGCATGTTAGACCCGAGAATTCTAGTTGGGTTATGGTTAGTTGCTACTTTGTTCATCTTCTATTGCAAAATGGCATGACCTTATTTTATGCTAATGAGGAGAGGTATACCACTCCATGGAGCGAGGTTGATCAGGTATACATCTACCCTAAATAAATACCTATAATGCACGATTAAACATAAACACATACCTTTTGAAGAAGCTGATAAACTAAAGCATTATGTAGGTATTTATTCCAATTAATGAAACATGCAAACATTGGTGTCTTTCCCAGTTTCATATTATGTCTAGAGAGGTGACATTTTATGATACCAGTCACACATATTACTATGACTATCGTGATTGGTATATTCGGATTAGGCATTGTTTACAGGTAAGTCACAAACCTTTTAAACATTTAAACGAAAATATGTTTATATGTTTACTTAAGGTTACAGAAAATTTAATAACAGAGTATAAAGTGTTTAGGAGAAAACATATTATACGCTTATGTGGAACCAATCCAGTTTAAACTTTCACTGTTATGATCAATATGAATGCCTGTTGAGTAAACTTTACCGAAGTATACAAGTAGACCAAATACATGTTGCATAAAGTTTGAGGGTATGTATACAAAGTTACCAATAATCACAACAAAATTAAGCTTACTATACAATTAATCAGTTCAATATGTTTAAGCTTGAATGTGCATCATGTATGTTAGTTAATCAATCACAACTAGCATAAAATCCAAGAACTAACTGAGTACAAGAGTTATATGCATGTAATTACAATTTTGTAACCAGCTTTAGATCAATTAGATTGGATAGTAACTTAATTCCCATAATAGCATTGGTTTTTGTTCTTTAAATGGTTTGACCCAAAGAAATGACCTCCCTAAAAGCTTTCTCCACTACTAATCACATTAAATTCGGCTGTCCTTTACATCTAGTAAGACAAGATCCCACTATTCACCTCTTGTACTTTTAAGTTTTCCATTTTTTTGTTTGATTATTTTTCCCCTTCCTATATATTTGCTCATCACCCTACCCTTTTCCATACCACATTCCAGTTAGATAGATTTTATTAACTCAAACTTCCTTCCACTACAATGTCTCACCTATCTCAACTAGCATTCGATGCAAACTCGAACCAACTCACAGACATTGTGACTTTGTTGTTTCATAATGACAATCAAAGGGACTTTTAGTTGGTTAGGGATACATATGTATCTTGCCAACACTTGATGGTTCGATGCGAGGAGAGGCATGAGCAAATACTTGAGTTGCAAAATTTGGTTGGGTCCACTGTTGTTGCAGAATTTGTAAGGTTGCTTCAGAAGTTTCAGCAATATGACTTGGAGTCATCTAGGGGCATGATGAGGCTTATATGTGAGACATAGCTTAAGGTCCTTAAGAAGCTCTCTTTCATTTCTCTTTTGCGTAGACAGTGATTCAGTCATGTTCTATTTTATGCTTCCTCTTCTATCAACGTTTGCTTTTGTGTTCTAGTTGTTAGGGTGTGGTAGTTGTCTGTTTAGTTTCTTTTGTCATGGGAATCATCTTGTAGATGTCATGTTATGGTGGTGTTATCTTTTGTTAAGTATGAAGGCATGTTAGTTCCATCAGGCTATTAGTTAATGAAGTTATCCTTGTCTATGCATATTGTTATTCATTTGTGTTAACACTATTATTGAAAACATACATATAAAAAACAATCAAGTTGTGTCATATTAATTAAAAACAAACATTAAACTATATGAAACAACATCTAAGTATCTGAGATCTTAAAAATAAAAAATTAATTTTCAAATTTTAATTCAAATGTTAATTTCTCTTCAGGTCCAGCTTCCCGTTGTGCTAGAATGTGCAAATATTTTTCAAAAGAATAGAATTGATCCAAGCAAGTATACCATTACGTTTAGTCTAGCCAACAATGTTCCTAAGCAGGGGGCGTATATGGTGATTGTGGTGTGTGGGTTTGTATACTTTTATATAGGTTGGCGCATGGGTTGTCGTTGGATGTAGATGATCCTGTTGACGTTGCCCTTGCGTATCGAGAGAAGATGGTTTGATTTTTTTAAACACAAATATTAACTATAATTTGCTATCACAACATTTGTTTAACATTTTTTTTCATTAACCTTTTGCTTACTTTAAACCTTGTACCCAATTTGTTTCAAGATTGTGTTCATTGTTTTGATTCTACTTAAATTTATTTATTAACTTACAAAATCATAAATCAAGAAACACTGAATATTAATATTTAAATAAGTATATAGTCATTGAACAAGTAATAAACGTTAATATTAGAACGATAATAGACAGAAACAATAGTATCATCATCACTGAATTCCCTTTTCTTGTCTAAAGTCTTTTAATGCTGCTAAGGAACTCTTCTTTTTCAACCGGCCTTTTGAGTACATCATTAATCTTGACGAGAAGGTCCCTAACAAACACTATATCTTTGTCTTGCAATTCTAAGAAGAATAAAACAGTCGCGATCTTGTTATCCTTTAAATTTGCCTTTGCATCATATATGACGGTCCGCCTCGTATTAATACCGGCTTGTAGTTCTTAAACAGCCACCATCAATTGCCTCCCTATTGAATGGTCGGTTTGTATATCTCTGTAGATTGCCACATTCAACATATCCTACAAATCTCTAGAGTTAGATGTCGCACGTAGTTCGTCAAGTGGTGATTGATTCATCTTTACATGTATGTGTGTTTCAACAAGATGAGAAAGATGTAAAGTTTGGCTTGTGTATGATTTGTTTATATACTGGTTTTTTTAAACGTTGTGATTCTTTAATTCATTTAAATCACGTGTCTTTGTAGGTTGCAATATTTCCAAACGGTTATGATGATTCTCGTATAGCCTGGACCCTTTATAAAGCCTTAAAACTAACCCAAAGCCCATAACATTAACAAATTATCAATTATATAATTAGAATTGCCCCTAGGATTAAACATTGTTAAAAGTACATAAAGAAAAGTCTCACAATCTCACACAAGTACATGCAAATCTATGGATACATCTAAATCTTCACTCTCTTCAAAGTTTTATCAGAAACCTTCTACTTCTTCCATGGATAATAACAATGTAAATAGTTTCATTTTTAGTTTGTTTACATTGTTGTTCATGTTTTTCAGATTTTCCTTCCCAAATGTTTGTTTATTAAAATTATAAAGTAAGTTTACATATTCAATATATGCAGGATTGATGATTCCACTGAAAACTATTCACTATTTGATGTGAACTATGATGGTATGTTTGATGAACGACCTTTAAGGTATGCGTATGGAAAAGTTTTACCACTTAAGTTATCAAACTCAAACAGGATAAATTACTCTGAAATTTTAGACATGCTCAAACAGAATGTAAAATTCGAGCTCTATTTTATTCTATTCCTAGAAATAGCCTAGAAACAGGTTTGACTATTGTTGAATTTTACAATGATGTGAAAAAAATGTATGATACGGCTGAGTTGTATGGGTTGATCAACTTGTATATTAGCCATTTTCCTCGAAACTTAGCATCTTACTATTTTAAAAACTTGACTTTTGATGAGGCTCATGGGGACATACAGTCTAAAGTAACAAGTCATGAAAAACTCAAAAGTCATGGAAAACTTGCTTTGATGACATTTGATGAGAGTCGTTCATGGGAAAAAGAACAATCCATTTCACCACTCCTAAGAACACCACCCCTTAAGAAAAGAAGAAAAGGTATTGCTTTTCAAGGGAAGAATTTGTATGCGGATTTTTTGCATGCTGACTGTGTTGATGATCACTTTGATGTTCTTGATAATTAGAGTTATGAGGATGTGTATGGTGGTGGTTGCTTTGATGTTAGTGGTTCATTCAAAGGATTTGATTGTATAGAAGAACCTGTGGGTTGTGACGATGGTTCACTTCCGGTTAAGATTAAAGATGAATTTGAAAATGAGGTAATTTTGGATGATGTTGTGTCTTCTCCAGCTACTTTGTCAATGCTATTGAAAAGGAAGGGTAAGAGTAGGGTCAAGTTTACAAGGATGAGAGGAATTATAAAGAGGTCAAAGATGGTTAGCTTAAGAATGCGGGTTAGATCAAACTATTGAAGATGTGGGTGATGATCATCTTAAAGATACTGGTTGTTCATTTAACAATGATATCAAACATCATTGTTAAATATCAACCTTAGTCTTTAAGTATGATATTTAACTAGTATTTCCTGTTTTTCGTTAGTATGCAAGAAAGTACTGTAATAAAGTCCAAGTATGTGCCTATGTACATGTTTTGTATGATGTGCTAAAACTTCATGGTTGCCTAACTGTTTACTCTAGTTCCAGTTACTGGAAGTAAATGTTAGATGAAGGTTAGAATGTTCTCTATTTTGTATCTAGCCTTATCACAGCTATTTGGTTTTGTTATCCGAGATAGTATGTTTTTTTGAACGGCGAGTTAGTACAGTTACTAAGTTAGTTTAAGAATTGGGGTTTGTCCAATTCTTCTTTGTTAAGTTGTAATTCTCTAATTGGTAATAGATGTCATTTGTATGTAAAGTTTATCTTGATGTATTAATGCCATCCTTTTTAACCACATTTCCTTAATCCTTTTACTTATTTTGATGATTAACTTGAACTGGCAGTAGTAAATAATGCCTAACAGCATTAACTTTCATGAGCAGTAGTAAGTTATGCCTAG
>BQNB010045407.1:0-44297 GCA_026074375.1 Tanacetum coccineum
ACTATTGGACCGACATGCTCATACTTTTCTTGATTTGTCGACTTGAAAAGCTTTAATGCTGCATCTTTCTTGAAATTCTTTGACTTTAACACTTCGTCACTTCGAGAAAGACGTCCGGTATCAGAGTGACGGAAACTTCTTTAAAATTCTATGACTTTAATACTTCATCACTTCAAGAAGACGTACGGTATTAGAGTAGCGGAAGTCTTGAAACATTTACTTGAGCTTTCATGATGTCTTTATATTTGTCGGTCGGGTATGAGCATGTGGCTATGAATTTGTGAGTCAGCTGAAATCAGGTACCTCCACGTCCCTCTTTATATATTCCTGAAATAAAACAGTTAGCAATAAATCTGGGGGACGAATATGGCTTTGTCATTCGCCCGTGTTTGGTTGGAGTAACCTTCGAATCCGTGAGTATCGACCTGTGATCAGGTAGATTCAATTTAAGAAGAATCTCTTTGACAGGATTTCCAGCTGAAGTATAGACTCTTTCTAACACATATGTATTAGATTCATCAAACTCAGCATGTTCTCATTATCAGAACGTCTCAAAGCAGACAACACGATAAGAGTGAACCAGTGAGTTACTGTCTCACCGATTGAAATAGAAAAATTGATTTGAAAATCAATCGACATGTCACTTGCTAAAGTGGTTTTGTGACACATCGAGAGTGTTAATCATTTCAAAAGTTCATCATCAATCGTCAATTCAAAACCTGGAACAAGTTTGATTCTTATAGAATCGCACCATCGTTTCTTTACATAGTTGTTTACAGTTTGAGTTGTTCATATAGGGAAATCGGCACAAGTCATCCTACCATAGTGTTTGATTGTTGCTTCAGGAAGGATTTCCTATCTTCACTTGTGATAATATCACTCGGATGTTTCGGATGTTCTGGCAACAATCACAAGGATATATGAGTAGGACTTTCAATATTATATAATCTTGTTATTCACAGTTGTAGTGAAGTTTGCATGCATAATTTTGAACAAGTGTCCTAATGAGATTTTAGGATGATCTCTTTTTGCTCTAGCTCATATGCACTATTAGTGTTTAGGTTGATCGAGAGGCATTTGGAGCAGATTGCAACCTTTTCATATACTAACCCCAGAATGTGAGCAAAGTCGATAGAAATGCGTATAATCTCCTGTGAGAAATGAAACAAGAGTCTGTTGAGAGACCTTGAGTAGCTAGGGAGGGTTGTGCATGGCGTTCACTAGGTCCTCTTATGACTGTCTTAATGTCAAGACACAACCTTAGTGTTTTGACAGTTTTTGTATTGACCCGATTTCTGCCTAAGTGTATGGAGGGCTTATTTCTTTTCACCCTTTATCCTTACATTTATTTTTCATTCTTCAACCCCTTCAATGCTTATTGAGACTTCATAACTAACACCTTGCTTGGGTTTTATTACTAGATGCTAGCTCCATGATCAGTCTTAATCGCATTATATCCCGATTATCTACTTTGTGTCTCCTTTTGTATCATACCCTAAGGACTTCTCCTACATTATCTACACGTGGATATCCCCTGGGTAGATCACCTCCGATTCTGGACTGGATCATTAAGGGATTTGACATACATATACTCTAACCACCTTATAACTCTATAATCTAAGTACTATGGTTGGTCTTTTAGTATTCCAATCTCAAATAAAAACCAAAATCATGAAAAGTTAAATCAAGTGCTTGACTTATAATTATCGAAGATTTACACTTTAAAGTTTTCATCATCACTAAAAGCTCCCCTCCTTAACATCGTGCCATCGTAATCTTGAGTAATGCTATGTGTTGGGTGCATTCCGAAGTCCCAATTTATATGATCCCCCCCCCACACATTTACTCAATACTAAATTAGATTAAGTTTAATCACATTTTCTCCCCTTATCCAAAATGTTAATCCCTTGATATTTTGGATATCAATTGATTAAACGTTCAGGGACAAAATGTTACAAAATATCTAATAGGAACATTTTAATGCTCCCCCTCAATTATTGAGGGTATATAAGACGGTGCTGAGTACAATAATTTGAAATTTTTTGAATTTACTAAGAAATTCTTAAAAATTTTGTACTCGAGCACTCCTTAATATTACCATAAAGTCTACACTATATATATACAAATTCACAAATTTTTATTATGTATTAGGTTTGACCTGTTATGATGAAGACATCATATGATAAATCATATGGTCCTTTCCAGCAGCCGAAGGTCTCCCCCGTACAATCTCCCACCACCGAATTTTTCTAGGCTCCTTATTAACCTTATGTTCCTGAGTTGTCTATCAATAGCCTGGATCATAGCTCCTGCTCTTTCCCTGTCTACACTTCTCCAGACTGTCTGTGGCAGATACTTCATCCGGATTCGCTTCAGAATATCATCAACTGCAGACCGAGCATCGTTGAGTGTACCATCACTAAATTTGTGAAGTTCATCAATACGCATCAATATGTTCTTCTTGTCTTTATTTTGGTATATGAAACCTTTGGGATTGGAGTATGCTGTATATGGTGACTTCCGTTTTAGATCTGATCTGTACGTATCCGGCCTTGTGAGGTTGAGATTCTTTTGATAACTTTCGACACCTAATTGAAGATCTTCCACACGCCTTCTGAGTACAACGCTTCTTGTAAACATTCGCAGTGAGACACCCAAAGCTTGACGTTCCTCAACGTTGAGATTTGTCAGCTTGCCTTGAACAAGAAGAAGCA
The DNA here is from genome assembly GCA_026074375.1 of Tanacetum coccineum. Lineage (NCBI taxonomy): Eukaryota > Viridiplantae > Streptophyta > Magnoliopsida > Asterales > Asteraceae > Tanacetum > Tanacetum coccineum. Next base: position 2,715 of record BQNB010045407.1, read on the forward strand.
GCATGTCTTTTATGTCTTGAAGGCGAAGTCTGTTGTAGTCGCCTTCTTTGAATGAGTACAGGTTGTCATCATTTCTACGAACAGTGATCCAATCCAGATGTTTGTAATTATGCCATTCGAAAATCTTAAGCTTTGTAACAGCAAGGATTCAGTGTTTGGAGTAGACATCACGAGCAGATTCCCTATTTACTGTAAATCCATAGAATTTTTGACGTTTTCGCCCCCAGTGAGAGATGCCCTATAGTGCATGTTTGTCGTAGACAATCGGCACTTGACTCTACATTGAGTTTGGGACGAAGTCTTCAATCCATTTGATGTGTCCATAATCTGCAGCCTTTGTCTTTGTTTCTGTAGTTGCATAACTTCGGCTTGAGACACCACCACTTAGATACACAAGGTCGTTGTTAATGAAGTGATCAAAAGGTATTACTCGACGACCTCGTGAATTAGGTATCAATGATAAGGGCTTGCGAAGATTATGTGGATATTGCTGTCCTTCAGGATTGTTCCAGTCTAGTTGATCCATAGTTGCTTTGCAGACTTCTTCAAGGAAATATTCAAGTTCCACCAGACTCTTGCACGAACCTTTCATCAACTTGTATGTTAGACTGGCTAATAATTCTGAAGTTAGAGTATCAACTTTGAGCCGATTCATCACGAATGCTGAGAAGTCTAGAGGAGTGTCCATCAATTCATTAAGTAACTCATGAGGATCTTCATTCCAAGCTAAAGTGCGTATCCAAGGTTGAACTGGTCCATGTTTAGTAGGCAAAGTTTTGTTCCAATCACGGTCGGGAGTTGGAGGTTTTGTTGGTTGCTGAAACCAATCATGATGCTGAGTGGTCTCATCAACAGGTTGATCTTTAGTAAATCCTATATCGAACTCCTGATGTGTGGGTTCTTCCAAGTCTTCGTCAGCGTGTATTGGTTACTCTGCTTGAGCAGACTTGCCAGTAGACTTTTGATGAGATTTGGACCCTTCTTTAGACTTGCCAGATGACTTGGAAGTCTTCTCCTTTGGTGCACTAGTTGATTCAGGTTCTTTTCCAGCTCTTCTTCTCTTGGACCCTCGGTTTGATCCAGCAGAGGGTTCTTCGTCTTCATCCTTATCATCTCGACGTCTTTTAAATGTGACAGTATCTCCGTATGTTTCAAGGATGTCTTTGTTAGTTTCATAAGCGTCAACCAATGCTTTGTAAAGAGTCTTCTGCTGAATTTATCTGTCAATTGATTTGTTATTCTCCATTTTATAAATGATAATCTTCTTCAGCTCGAGTTCAGATAGGTTAGCTGCTATAACATGGGATGTGTTAGCTTGATTGGATAATCGAGTCAGAACTTCAGCTTTAAGTTGGTTATTTACAAACTTCTCAATTTTTGGCAAAATCTTAGAGACTTGTTATTTAACTTGTACTTTAACTTGCTCCTTGATGATTTTTTTCATATTTTCATCAATTTTATTGATGAAATCTTCATTGTCAGCTTGAGCTTCGGTTTTAAGTTTGTCTAACTGTAGTTGTACAGCTATTTTTACGGCTTCATTCATCTTGTTGGCGAGGTACGTATCAACAATGCCAGGAATTAAAGAGACTACTGCAACAAATTAGTTTGTTTGCTGGAATTCCAAGAAGTTGTCTTCTAAAGCTTTAACTTTATCTTTAAACTTGAACAAGGAACCAAAGGTTGGGTGATTTTGTAGGGAGGTACTTGGAGCAATTGTTGGTGTTGAAACAAGTGTTTGTTGTTAAGGTTGAATGAAAGGAATGGGTGGTGGAGGAAGTGGTGTTACAGATGAAGGAGGCATTTCAACATTCATGGAGACGAGAACATCTACTAGAGATGTTGACTCAGTGTTCAGATTAAGAATGGAGTCAATACCTGTATCCAGATTGGGTTTCAACCATGTTTAAATGAAGCCCTTTGATGATACAGAAGAACTCTGCTTTGAATCTTTAATGAAGTGGTATACTGTTATTATCACATGAGTATCTTCTGTTACTTGAGTACCTTGAATATTAGTTTGTGGAGCATTTGTCATTTCATTATCTCTTCCTTCCAGATTGACATTCACTTCCCTGTTTAATTCATTCACTTCGTCTTCTTCATTTGTCTCTTCTTCATCCAGTTCTTCTCCCTCAACATTCGCTCCTTGATTTTCGTCATCATATGCTTCATCATCAGACCAGTCTTCTTCTTTATCTTCTTCATCTTGTCTTTCTTTTTCATCAAAATAACAACTTGGGATGCAACAAAGGTCGTCCACCACTTGTTTTGATTTTTAGTTATGTTCATTGTCATCATCTTGATCATCAACACCTTCATTATCAATATTGTCATCATTCAGATCATCAATATCTTCACTCACATTCACTTCATTATCATCTTAATTATCAGTATCGTCATCATTTTGATTATCATCATCTTCACTCACATTCACTTCATTATCATCTTCATTATCAGCATCGTCATCATTTTAATTATCATCATCTTTACTCACATTCACTTCATCATCATCGTCTTCGTCACTGGACTTCCAAGAAATATCTCGCATCATCAAGAGGATACATGTAGTAATCAAAAACCCTGGTATAGACACCATTCCTTCATTTACACCTGAACCGCTGGCATAAGAGCCGTGAGTCTGTATCAAGCTTCTTTTGGTGGCCATCTTTATCTGTTCAGCCTCAGACAATGCAACCTCAGATAGCACATTTAAGCCTTTTTCTTTTGACGTTGTTGCTGGTTGCTTCTTCTTGACAGGTTTAGTCACCTTTGTTGAAGTCTTGATTCTTTTGCCTTTAGAAGCTTTAACAAACTTCTTCTTGGGAGATGATTCAAGATCAGCTTTATTCTTTACATACTTAGGTTTTAGAATCTTCTCACCAGCAACATAATTATGATAAGTCTTGTAAGCTTCAGACTCCAACATGGCTTGGTTCATCAATCAAATATTGATCGAATGTGTTGAACAAGTCCTTTAGAGCTTTTACAAATGGAATTATTTCATCCCTAAAATAAGCTTTTGTATGTTCGAACCCCTACGAGCCCTCACTGATAGTTGTGGTTGTGGTTCTTTCTTTGATAACCACGTGAAAACCAGCAAGATGGTGTTTAAGTTTCTTCAAACTCGTATTAACCATGCTGACTTTAGGAAGTTCTTTTGGAATCTCAACTTTGGTGGGTCTACTAGAAGGAGTGGGATATGAAGAATTCACAAAATTCTGAGACCAAAAAGGCTTGTTCACAAATATTTCAGTTTGTGAAACAATCGTCTTATTCAACATCTTGAGAAAGTTGGTTAAGAACAGCATAATCGACCGGTGTAGTATTAACTTTCTTTTCTAAAATCATAGGATCTTGTTATTTTAAAATCATTTTTGAACGACTCTCTTCAGCAAGCATAAGGGTCTCATCGGAATCAGGAATCACAATAGCACTAGTATTTTATCATGACGAGATACCATCATAAAGTTTTTGGTTCCCAACGAGCTAAGCTTTCTTCAGATAGGAAAGGGTTTTGAAAACCCAGAGCTGTTTTAGTGGTATGATCATAAAAAAACTGAGGTTTCGTCAACATGTGAACAATTTGTGAAGATTGATCTCTTTTAAAAACAATATTATCTAGCCTGCTGTTCTCTTTCTAAAGCAATCTCTCTATTAATGTTTATAGATTCTTCTTTCTTAAAATCATTTTTGAGAAGAGTAACTATTTGCATTAAAGATTCCTTTTCTTTTAAATGTTCAGAAAGAGTTTGTTTAAGACGATCAATCTTTATGGACTGTGTACTTGAATCTGAAACGATATCAATTCTCTTTAAATCAAAATTTTGTCCTTCTTTCAAAACTTTAACCTGTTCCTTATATCTTTCAAGCTCAGCAGTTAAAGTATCATTGACACTTTTATTGTCCATATTTATCTTGGTACAATTAACTACTTAGGTTTTCAGTTGTTCAATCACAGATAATAGATCAGTGCATCTTGTGTGTCAGTATAGTAGAATTTAACAAACAGCTACCTGTTTTTGTGATTCGATCATATACTGAGAATAAGGAATGATATTACTATCACTGGTTATTTCAGTCTCTGAATGGTTCACAACATTCGACTTTTTAGAAGATGACATCGTCTGCACAACTTGATTAATCATATTGTTATCCACATTATCATTGATTTGTACTCAGCGAGAGCAATCTAACCATAATGAAATAAATTCGCTATGAGAGCAACTTGGCAGGTTGATATCATCACAATTAGAGTCATATACATCCAAATCATCGGTCTTTGATGAACAACATTTTTATAATTAACGGTCCTTTGTGGCTTTGACCTTCAGTAATTACCTGGATCTGCTTAAAAATGCTAGCTCTTCCTCATGTAGAATTTGACCATTTGCTTGAGCTTGAACCAGCAACACTTTATCCTTAAACCATGAATCATCTCGTTTCCTTTTCGGTTTAGTGCAATGTTTGGACATGTGTCCTTCCCCCTTTGCAGTTGTAACAAATAATAGTCCTTTGTTTCCCAGAATTACTTCCACTTGCTCCTGGAGTGTAGGTCCTTGTAGTACCCACAGCAAAAGAAGTTTGTCTCCCCTGAACTGGTTGTAAGGTCACTCTCCCATCATTAATGGTAGCTTGTTGCCTAGGGTTTGCTGATGAATTCCTAAGCTGGTTATTAGTAGTAAGATAGCGAGAAGTGACAACAGCAGTCAAGAAAGACATCATATGATTGATGGCATCAATGGGATCATCACCTTTCTGGAACACTGGAACAATTAGACCTGAGTCTAGTTGGGGAATTTAGGTTGTTGGTTAACTGTAGGAGCATATTCCAATTGAGGGATGGATGATGGTGGAGAATAAACGTTGTGGTGAACTGATGATTGATAATCATTAGGATGATAAGTGATTTGAAAGGTGTTGGATTGATTGATTGTTTGAGTAATTGTTGATACTGATAAGTGAAACCAGCTATGAAAGACGGATATAGTAAAACTTGTGGTTGAAATTGAGAATTTTAGTATGAGTGTTGATGAGTTGGATAAGGATACTGGGTCATCTGGATGGTTGCAACCAAAAGCAAGCGGATCAGAGTTTTGCGTTCTGCATTAATCAAACTTCAATTTGCATTAATTCATGTGTCCCAAGTAAGAATGAAGCTGCATCAATGTTAGTTGTGTGGCAAAATTCCCAAACCTGGTTTGACATCTGTCACGAAATTTGCTCCACTCAGGAGTAGAGTATTCAAAAACTTAGTTTCACTTGAAATTGTTCCTGTTTCCAATAGTAGAATGTCATTGTCAGTGAGTAGTAGTGAAAATTCTATGTAGAAATCACGTAGTTTTCCCCCTTCATATAATAAACTTATCGAGTTTCATCCTAAAGCTTTACACTCTCTTTCCCATTTTCGTCAATGATCCTTGCATGAGAATTTAGAATTCTTATCCTCAAAGTTCCTTGGCGACTATAATGATCGCTAACCAATGCGATATACCTAGTGGTAAACCTTAGATAATGATATTTGTTGCCTGAATTATCACAATCACTTAATTGCTTCCATAGCAATAACTCAGAATATTTTCTTTGGTTAGTCACTCTATTTTCCTCAATGTATTGGCCCAGATGAGTGGACCCATTTTCAAGGGATTTCAATGATACATCTCGTCCATGTTGTCTATTCATCATGTATAGCTCCATATATAGCTTTTCCAATATCGTACATATCTTTTTCCAACATAGAGGAAGCTGACTGTCAGCACCGAAAAATCGCTTTGTCAGCAAGAGTCGTCATTGAGAAATTTGTATGTTAAAAGATTACTTGTTTGATCGAACGGTGGTAGAAAGAAATTGTGTTTGGTTAAGTTGTCTTTTAAGTGTTTTAATTCTTGAAACTACACGGGATTTTTACATTCTGCAAAACCCGGGGAAAAACTTTTAATGATTCACGGGATTTTTTACAAGTCAAAGAGAATAACCGTATAATTTTAGGGAAAATAAACTTGAGTAGTTCGGATTCAAACCAAAGTTAGTTGTCAGTTTACATAACAAACTCCTGTTGTCGGATTTACCCTACACTTCAGTTTTCAATTAAACCCTACACATACAGTTTTCGGTTTACTTACACTTCAGTTGTTCGAATTACCCTAGATCCTAACATTTGTTCGTTTTACGACTACACTTCAGTTGTTCGGTTTTCACTTGAAACTTCAGTTGTTCGTTTACTACTGATCTCAGTTGTTCGGTTTACACTCAAAGCCCAGTTGTTCGGTTTACCATACACTTCAGTTGTTCGGTTTACATTGAAAGCCCAGTTGTTCGGTTCTAACGTAAAAAAAATAGGTGTTCGGTTAAAACCAAAAATAGTTGTTCGGTAGCAACAGTTTCGAAACCCAAACTTTTAAAAACACAAAAAGACACCTTTTTGATGGTTGTTTTGCAAAAATTCTTGTACAACTAGTGTTACTAAACCTATAGGAACAAGAAAAATGAAAACTTTAAGGTTTTTAAGCCGAAAAATTTAAAATCAAGATTTTGTTCTTTCTAAAGTTTTCGAACACAAAGATGACCAAAAATGAAAATTTTATTGATTCTAAGCTTGTACGCCTATAACCTTCAAGTACTAGAATCACAAATACCCAAGGTAGAATGATCCTATATGTGTTACACAATACTTCAAAAAAACAAAGAAGAAAAAATAAGAAATAAAGGACGATTTTTGCAAGAAAACACACGAACCAAAAACACAAAAACTAAACACACCACTCCATGGCTCTTGATACCAATTGAAGACTAATCTAATAACATACTTGATGATAAAGAAAAGAGAGATACTAGAGAGAGAGAGATGGGGGGTGGGTGTTGGGGGGGGGGGGGGTTATGGAACACTTAGAGAGAGAAAGTTAACATAAGATAGAAATGTATTATGATGTGAAAAATGAACAACCAACCACCTCTCCAAGGCATGGAGAGGTGTATAAATACTTACATGTGGAAATGGGTCTGGGCCTTCATGGGTTTGTCCATGGGCTTTAGCTAACTAGCTTAGTAAGTTTCAAAAAATTAACTTAATGAGCTAACTACAATTATCTATGGAAGTGACTGACACTTTCGTATTGTACCCTAACAATCTAACTAATGTATTTTCTAAAATGTATCTGAGATGAATAGTGATTTTTACTTTTCATAGTTTATAAAATTATTTTTATTAACTTTAATTATCGTAAACATGAAAAATTCGTAACTTCTTCGTTATTGATCGAAAAATTATGATTCTTAATATTTTGAAATCCTAAAAATATGTACTTTATGTGAAAAATACTTAATCATTTAACAGATATGTGGTTATAGATAAGTTTTTATAAAAATTCTTTTATAAAAGCATTTATTATCGTATAACTTGCAAATGGCGTATCTTCTTCGTTATAAATCGGTTTTCCGAGTTCTCTATATGCCTACGATCCTTGTGACATGTAGTCTTCTATAAAAATATAAAATCAATACTTTATATTCGAATTTAAAATAGTGGGTTTAGTTCATTTGGCTTAAATGTTTATAAAACTTGTTTTATAAGTTTTTAGCTTAGTAAATTTGTTACAAGTCCACTACAACACTTTATATCATAAGTCTTGCATACTTAAGGTCATTAGTCCATCATTTGTCCAAGAGTACAAGTCCTCATATTCATTTTACTTATAAACTTTAATAAGTAACTTTTAAAGTAACTAGTTTATATATACTTTTTTATAAATAAACAACACTTAGATGCTACTAACTTACATTACAACATGTATTTAACATCCATATAACACATGAAAAAGTATATCAAACCATGATCACAAGTAAAAATCCATTTTACATGTTATTAAGTTTCCTAGATGGTGATTTACTATATAAACATTATATATACATAAAATCATAAATGTAAAGAGATTAAGAGTTTTAGATGACCTTAATATGAAGTAGGATGATGAACAACAAGATCTAAACCCTAGTTTAGATATTAAACCCAAGCTTCCCAATATTAGAAAACCCTCATTCACAACCCTAATCTAAACCATTCTTTGTTTAAAAACCCTTTAAACACTAACCAAGCTGCCATAACACTTAGATATGTCTAATAATGAACCTTGTATACTTGTATTGCCTTAGAAAATCAAAGCTATGAGTTTATTTAGGGGTGTTTGTTTGCCGTGGCTAATAAAAAGGCTTAAAAAGAAGGAATTTTTTGCTAAGTGAAAAGATACAAGTGAAATGCTAGGAATAGGATCACTTAAATACTAGAAATATCCAGGAACAAGATCCATAGAATTAGGGAAAATGAGATGAGCTTGCGTAAGAATGGTATGGAAGTTTGCTTGATGTAAGAACTAGTGTAAGAATAATTGGTATGGTGTAAGAGATAGGGGTGAGCAAAAAAAACCGAAAAAACCGAAACCGATCAAAAACCAAAAAAACCAAACCAAAAAAAACAAAAACCGAACTAGAAACCGTCGGTTTGGTTTTTTATATTTTCAAAAACCGAACTTTTGGTTCGGTTTCGGTTTTGACATAAAAACCGAACCATAAAAACGACCGAACCGTGAACTGATTTACGAAATTAAAATATTTATTATTAATAAATTATTTTTATATACTAATTTGTGTGTTGGGATGTTGGGGCCTTTTTTTTAGTAAACATTACTAGTGGGGTTGAAAGTGTAAACAAACAATTACGTACGTATGCCACGTTATGTAAGAAAAAAAATACTTTCTTCTTCAACCTTGGTAACGTATCAGATTGTGATGGGTTGAAGAAACCGAAAAACCGAGAAACCAAAACTAGAAAACCGATTGAAACCGAGAAACTGAACCGTGAAACAACGCGAAACGTTTCGATTATGGTTATGCAAAAAACGAGCAGTTTACGGTTTCGGTTTCGGTTTTAGCCAAAAACCTACCCAAACCGAATCGTGCACACCCCTAGTAAGAGAGTTTGCTTGAAAGTCTTATTAACACATGTTGGTTTAAAATGTCAAAATAAATATCTTTGGTTCTCTAATGCATACATCCGCCTCGACATACATATATAAAGGAAATTGTTAATTTTGAGTATTGGGTATAATTGTGGGTATTTGTTAAAGCGTAGATAAGTATTGGTGCTTTCGAGTATGCCTAAATGTATTAAATTGCGAAACGTAAACACTTTACGTAACCAATAAAAATAAAATGTGCAAAGTTAATAATTATCCTCTAAATAATTATCTAACACTTGCTTGACGTAAACATTTAATTGTTTGTTGCCCATTTACGTTGAATGATAATTTTTAGCTTACGTGATTTTACTTAACGATTTAAAATTAAAAGCAAACGCGTACGAGACTAAAAATAAATAGTGAATTAAATAACGTCCTACAATGACCTAAAATACGGATTGTTACAAGCTACTTGGCAGATAAGTTACAAATACAATCCTAACAGTTGTCTCTCATGTTCCTCATCCAACTCTTGTTCTTGTCGACATTTCTCCAACCACTCTTGTTCAACCCTTTCTTCCCTTGCTTCTTCTAATGCGAGGTTTAATGCTTCTTTCAACCTGAAACTTTAATTGATGATCCTTAGTAGTAAACATTCCCACAAACCTGCAACTCCAATTTAGCCATTTCTTCCTTTTCTAAACAATTTCATTATTTCCTTCTTCGTCTAGACATCCCACTGCCACCTACACTACAGCCAGCCTTGCCCACTTTTAGGAATTGTATCCTTATATAAAACCTTAACCACGTTTCTCATTGTAATGTTAAAGTAATGCATTGATGGTTTAGGAGAAAAAACTGAAACATTAGCAACTTTCTCAATATATTCTTGTGTCTACATTACACACTCCTCCCCACCATCATAAATATCCGTTTATTTAAGTAGCTTGGCCGCTTGATCAATACCCGAAGGACTGGGTATTATCCTAGCCAGCTTTTCAACATTAGGGTTTTGGGTTGTGGTGGATGTTTCAACACGTGTGCTGCAGGGACAGAGAACGGGTATTAATCTAAGATCAGAATCATCTATATCAAGTGATAGTTCTCATTGATCATTTGGGTATGAATCCATTTTCTTGAAGAGAAGGGAAATGTTACTGAACGTGTTACAGAATTTGGTGGTAAAAAAGAAAAAAATTTGGAGGGTAAAAAACTGAAGGGGAAAGTGATGCGGGAAATAGAAAAAAAGGGTAAAAACCATTTATGAACCAGATACTTTTGTTCTTGTCTCATTATGCATAAGGAAAGTCAAATTTCACCGGTCAAACCGGTAACAAAAAAAATCCGGCTATTAACAGGTTTCGTGGTTGATAATGATATTTTTAGGTAGAGCATAGAATAAAGTACATGGTTCATAAATAATGTTTACCCTATATAATACTTAATGAAAATACATTCAAAAATTAATTTATTCATATATTTTGCATCAAATATTATCTAACACAAACAAAAATATTTAAAGTTAAAGTTAAAAAAGAAAAATTCCAAAGTCAAACGGTGACAATTATTTTGAGACAGATTCTGCAATTCAGAAAAAAATAGGTTGTTGATTTTAATTGTTAAAAATTCTTAAAATAAGAAAGAAGTATGACCACATATTAAAGATATATCGACTTAAATTAGATAGATCTATAATCTTTTATATGCATCCTAATATATTTTTTAGCTAAAACTTAGACGCATTTCATCAAGTTAGGCGAATCATATGTAATTTATGTCCTCCGTGCATCAAACTTTTTGCTAGTACTACTTTGCTTAATTTTCACTTGCAAACCACTTTCCAAACAAACTAGGATGCATTTAAATGGATAAAGATAAATTTAATTCAAATAGTTGCATCTCATATATGTGATTATAGTTATTTTTTCATTAAACTTTATATTAAATTTTCTTTTAACTGAATCCCAATATACATGTTAATAACGAGGTTTGTAACCCGCGCTTCGCCGCGAAGCGCGGGTTTTTTTAAAGTAATGGTATTTTTTTGTAATTTTACGCATAGTGCAGGGGTGTTTCGTAAATACCCGGGGGGCTATTTTGTAATTTTAAAAAAAAATTGGTGGGTGGGTCAAAAGCACGTTTCATGTTATTGTTTGGCGAACAATGGAATATCTCCTTAGCGTGTATATTTAAAAATTCGTTCAAAAAAGAAGAGAGTATTTAAAATTGTAATTACACCATTGTTTTTATCAGACTTTTCGAAAGCAAAAAGAACATAGTTTGGCTCTCAGTTATCAGGCTGAACCTGGGGAAAAAAGGTACATGGCAGTAGAGGAAAACTCGAGCCTCAACTATGTATGTATTCTTGAAGCTCAATTCCTTCCGTAAGCTTCCCTAGATGCGTCATCCAGTTCCTGGTCACTACCAAAATATTAAAAAAATCATCTGCTGGGCCAATTTGATTTATCATGAAACAATTATCCAACTAAAGGATGTTACGCCATACCACAAAGCGCAAGCCATGTCGGTGTCTAGTGTTAGGATTCTAGATTTGATGAGACAAAATAAATAAAAGAATAAAACATAAGGACTAAATCTAGCAGATTGAAATTCTACAAGCTGGTGAAGAATTATGAAAGATTTGGTCAAATATATGAAAAGACGAAGATCTCCTTAAGAAGATAAAGATAACAGAAGATATTTCTTAATGTTTAAAAGATTTAATTGTTTATATCTTTATGTTAACTTCCTTTGTAAGTCATGATCTCTCTATATAAATATATCATAGACACATAGTTTTATGTACACAGAAAATGTATTCGATTAAAGGTGTGTGTGTGTTCTAGGCTTATGGTTCATTATAAACGCCTAGAATGAGTGTTGTAACCTCAAGATCAATGTTTCATTGATCCTATTACTAGTTAGAGTAACTGTTCTAGAATTGGGGTGAATAGTGAATAATATGAATAAAAAACCTTGTCAAAGTAACTTTGTTCATTATGCTATTTCCGCTATGCATTTCTTTCATGTTCATTGTTATTTTTCCTAGATATAGATCTAAACAATCGGAGCTTACAACGATTCTTTAGACTTTCACAATTGGTATCAGAGCCTGGTGGCTCGTGATCTAGGATCTACAAGGTGTTTTGGTGTCGCATCTAAAAAAAATCCCCCAAAAAAGAAAAAACTACAATTTTCTGTCTTGGTTATCATGTCGAATCTGGTGATATTAGGGTTTTTTAGCAACCCTAATTCGATATAACAGGAAGTTTGTTTAAAATTGTTTTTGATTGGTTCGTAATAACAAGATGGTTGCTGATTGGTTACATAATTCAAGCATTCTTTGGAACTTATTCTATAAAAGAATTCATTAGGTGTTGGTGGAATGGACGAAATTAGTGACAAAAAAGAGTCGCTAAAAAGTGTCGTCTGGATACTGTTGCTGCTGTCGTTCATATCTTCTTTTGAGGTTACAACTGCTAAGGCTTGATAGCAGTATGGTGCGAATATAAGACATACGTTCTGAGGATTTTCAAGAAGAAGTTAAGGTTCGTTTGCATACACGACTAAACCTTAATTCAGTTTTAAGGGTTTACAAAACCCTAATAAGGGTCTGAATCGATTCAAAGGACGCAAATCATAAAGGAGCAGAAAGGTATGGCGTTTGGGTGTTAATAACATCAAGCAACAGCAGGTATGTGATGGTTTCTAAATTTAATGGGGATTACTTGTTTGTTCCCATAAAAGTTATACAAGACGCTTGGAACCATGGTTAGTACTAGCCTTGCCTTCTTATGCTGCCAGGTGTGGTTCGTGTGTTTGCACTACCAATAATGGTCATATGGAATTAATACTGCTAGTTTTCTTCATGATATTTAATTAAATACTCTGCTAGCATTATATGACGATACTAAATACTGCAGGGCATTCATTGTTAATACTGCCAGCTTTTGGGTTTGTATGGAGCAGGCCACGAAATTGACATGAAAAAGGAATGTTTTTGATTGAGTCCAATGGATGAAAATTGTGGTATAATGAGGAGTATGGGAAAACGAAGTTATCGTAAATTCGTCTTATACTAAGCCAAGGTATCCTTTATTTATGATTTACTGATTGGTATTTTGTTTAGTACTAGTCATAGTGAGTAAGTTAATACTGCAACTTGATTGTTAGGTACTTGGCTGCTAGTATTTGGGATCAAAAAGTTTATACTGCCAGTTAAAGGTTAGTACTGCTCATTGAAAGTTTGTACTGGTGGTTTATTGTTTGTACTGCTAGCTTTGATCGATATCGTACAACACACAGTTTTTAGATCTCGTAACAACACACACATAAGGAAGTTAATACTGTTGTGGTTATTAGTACTACTAGGGTTAGTAGTTACTACTGTTGGACTTAAATCAGTTTTGTCCTGGGTTACTACTGATTGATTTAAGGGGAAGCTAACAGATTGGTTTTGGTTTTAAATGTTCGTAAACGTTTAAAGGCTCGTATTTTGGATTATTTGTTCGAATTGGTTACGAAGAAGATTGATTATCACTTATTTAGAGTTGAAGTGGAATTTCACAAGTTTATGTTCTTATCATATCTTAAAGTGGGTGTTACACTTTGGAGATAACTTGTTCGTGCTTAGAAATGATGTGACAAAAACTTGAGAAATCTAGCAAAGGTGTGTGATTTACAAACTTATGGTGCTCAATGCTCACATTTGCTATCACTTTGGTCTAGTGTCTCATAGAAGATGAGATTTTTTGTCAGGGGTTGCGATCTACTTATATTTCATAGATTATATTATAAGTTGGAGTAACAGGATAGTACAAGATATAAGATACAAGTTTGGGTTGTTCTACTTCTACATAATTCGTTATACTTAGTTTTTCTTCTAGTGATCATTACATGGAGCCTACAGAATTGAAGATTCAAGAAATGGTTAACATATGGGTTTTAGGGGAAGCTTATTGCTAAAATGTTTAACCATTTACATGTGGCATTAAGGTGAAGGTTTACATGCTAGTCATTATTACTACTGCTAGTAATAGTTTCTACTAACTCCAAGTTCATTTTTCTTATTGTGCTTAATGGTGGGTAATTTAAGGAGTTAGAAGGCTTGGATTAGAAGTGTGATATATGGTTTGTAGTGGTCAAGATCAAAGTTGCTTATATTCATAAGTCCCCTATTGGATTATGACAAAAAGGGGACGAAATATTAACAGGTTGCAACTTATAGATCCTTGGTGTGGCATGTTACAAAGAAAACTACTTAAAGGGGAAGTTTGTTTCATTCAGGGAGTGATACACTCAACTTCAGGGGAAGCTTGGCAATAGATGAAGTTCGTAACAACGACTTTGTTTATATTTTTTTGTCATCATCAAATAGGGGAAGATTGTTGGGATTCTAGATTTGATAAGACAAAATAAATAAAAGAATGAAACATAAGGACTAAATCTAGCAGATTGGAATTCTACAAGCTGGTAGAGAATTATAGAAGATTTGGTCAAATATATCAAAAGATGAAGATCTCCTTAAAAAGATAAAGATAACATAAGATATTTCTTAATGTTTAAAAGATTTACTTATTTATATCTTTATGTTAACTTCCTTTGTAAGTCATGATCTCTCTATATAAAATATCCTAGACACCTAATTTATGTAGCACAAAAAATGTAGTCGACTAAAGGTGTGTGTGTTCTAGGCGTGTGGTTCATTGTAAACGCCTAGAATGAGTGTTGTAGCCTCAAGATCAATGTTTCATTGATCCTGTTACTAGTTAGAGTAACTGTTCTAGAATTGATCATCTAGAATTGGGGCGAATAGTGAATAATATGAATGAAAAACCTTGTCAAAATAACTTTGTTCATTATGCTATTTCCGCTATGCATTCTTTCATGTTCATTGTTATTTTTCCTAGATATAGATCTAAACAATCTGAGCTTACAACGAAGTTCTTTAGACTTTCACAATATTTGGGTGTGGTCATCACTCAAGAAGACTTAAATTCAAAATTTTTGAGAAGCTGCCTCCAGAGGGAGGGGGAAAAAAAAAAAGGCTGAGTGTAATACGTCATGTGTAGTCTGGATGAAAAAGCTGATAATAAAACAAAGAGCAATGAAGATAATATGTACAGCAACTTCAAAATTATTGAACAAGATTAAGAAATCTGTAGTGCAAATAGTGGTGCTCAAAAAATAGCTTTGTATGACTGCCTCAAGCACTACCAGCAAATGATTAATACTGCTAATCCTGCAATATGAAAAGTTAGGTACTAGTTAGCCTGATATTAACATTGTATGCCCTCAAGTTGGTACCTGCTAACAATCAGTGATAATACTTGTGTCTGCTTTCATGGTTGAGAATCCCAATGGTTCTAATCTCCTACAGCAGGACTTAGAGAAAATTCATGAAGATGATCTGGAAGTAATGGATTTTGAAGTGACAAGTTTCTCTTCTGCTAAGTATGAGGGCAAAAAGGTACTTTCAGAGAACAGGAAAGAAAATTTTCATTAATGCTAATTATATTGCTGGGTATGATAAATCCAAAGTAGAGTGTTTCAACTGTCACAAGATGGGACACTTTGTGTAACACCCCCAAAAATCAAAACGCAGCGTGGGATACCACTTGGGGTGCTACTTCATAGCATAAAGTACAAGTTACAAAAAACGACCTCAAAAGAGGCGTTTAATAAAATGTCACATTCGATTGAATAAAATAAATCAGAGTAAATTCAGGTCTCAATAATTTCCTTTTTAACAAAAGTTACAAGAGTTTATACATGATTCATTTGTATATTAAAGGAAAGATGATTATCGTATGTGAAGAAAAAACCGAGTCTCAAAAAGTATTTGATATCCGCGCGGACACGAAAGCTCCCCAATGCTCAGCTAGCAAAATACAACCTAAGAAAATACATGCAAAAACGTCAACAATAATGTTGGTGAATTCATAGGTTTGAGTAAAAACAGTATTGAAATAACTCAAATAATGTTTCAGTAAGAAAAGTAGCGTTACAATATTT
This sequence comes from Tanacetum coccineum, assembly GCA_026074375.1. Taxonomy (NCBI): domain Eukaryota; kingdom Viridiplantae; phylum Streptophyta; class Magnoliopsida; order Asterales; family Asteraceae; genus Tanacetum; species Tanacetum coccineum. Next base: position 18,680 of record BQNB010045407.1, read on the forward strand.
ATAAGTATTCTTTCCGAAATTCAAGTAGTGATTTAATAAATCAGGTAATGTTCAGAAGTGAACCACAAGAATTAAGTAATGTAGACAAGAGAAACAAATTCACCAAGTCTAAATGAAATATATATTATTGCACTAAGCTCATGACCCCGAAACCTTAACAAGTTTGTGCCCCAAATGTATAGGATGCTTGCCCACATCCTAAAAGTACTCCCAATGTTAAATGCACCAAGATCAACTTGTGACCCCAAAGAAAGGTGGAGATTGTCAGTCCCGATAGATATACCCATAACATTCGCGCTTACTACAATTGCAATTAACGGTTCATGATAAGTAGAGACTTAATGGCAATAAGGCAACTTATGCAATAATATTCAGGCATTAATCTGGATAGCATACAAATGAATAACACTTGTGTCCAATGTAAAACAAGTAATGTGATCAAAACTCTCAATTTTCATATATAAGAATCCAGTGATCTCAAATCATGTAGTAAGCAAATCAAGCTTTAGTAAATTCATGAGTAAACAGCCATGTATTAAAAGTAATGTAATAAGCAAGTAAAAGCTTTAGTAAAAAAATAGTCATGTAACACTTAAGTAGTAGAAATCAATAAGTTGGCTTAGTAATACGAGCATGTATTCTCACCCTAAAAACAGTTTATGGAAACCATTTAGAAAAGAAAGGGTGGCATGAACCTCACCGAGAATAGAAATTGTGAATCAAGAATCCAAACAAGGATAGAAACGAACGCCGACAATCAACCACGACCTATTAATAAAAATAATATGTGATTGATACGCGAGCTATATAAAATACGCAACTCAATGTACATATATATAATGTGCATGAAAAATGATACTTTGGAATCCATGGACTACATCACTTAACGAAAAAAGTTTCTCTATAATTACACGATTTTCCTGAAATTTTAATCTATTTTTTAGTCTAAACGACTGCTTACCTTTAGGAACGCTAATGTTCGAACTAGTGCGATCTCCCTCCATATTAAGTTACCCTTATATGTTATGCAACTACCATAGTTCACCCATAAACCATAGCCTAAGTAATCTTATTATGAAAGACACATCAATGACACTTGTTCTAAAACAGGGTCTGCTGGACTTTGCAAACGTTTGGCACTATCTGACCTATCTAAACCTTCCAGAAAATTCTGTAAAAATTCAGGGAAGTCATACATATTATGAAGATGCTACAGTTTAAATTTCGTCGAAAAATATTAAGTTTTGACCCGCCTGCACACAGCATCTTTACAATCAAATTTCTGGACAGCAAACACAGTTTTGACACTTAATCTTGTACAAATGGTTTGACTCACTTTTACATTCTGAAAATCGACGAGGCCTAGTTCTTGGAAAGTTTTGACTCAAAAGCACTAATCATAGGGTCCTGTAAATCCAGATAATGCTATTGCATGAACAAGTTACAGTTACTACGTAAAACGGACTAAAAAATTTCTGCCGAACAAAAACACGGTGTTGCAAATTTTGCCGAAACAATTTCTCAACTTTAAATCGCCATATCTTTTTCGTTTTTAAGAGTTGGAAGCTCAAATTTTTACCACACGTTCATTATAAAAACTGCCAACCTAGAACATTTATACTCTTAAATCTAAGTTTACAATAACGCTCATCTCGCCTGACAAGAAGCCAAAACTATTCTTGGTCTAATTGAGGGTTATAAAACCCTATCAAATCTCCAAACTTTCGCCACAAACATGTTTTCAATAATCTCAAACTAACCTAATACATCTATTAACTCACTAATCTCCAACAAACAAAATGAATCATAACTTTCTAATTATAATTTCATCGGAGTCTCCAAACATAAAGATAGCTGACAGCAATATGTATAAAATTTAATCAGAGCAAGAAGGTAAACAAGATTGCTTACAAACAAATAAAGAGAAGGAAAACCCAACACTATCAACCCTTGTGTGGGTTTGATTTCTGGCCAACACCACATCCCCAAAAACATTGATCCAACCGATTTTTGTTGCAACCAAAACTTGATAAACACTTATAGAACCCACCCTTGATACTTTAAAATTGCACACACACCAATTAGATTAAAATCAAAACCCAATAATTCAAAAAGTTTATTAAAATCATAAACTTCTTATACGTGATGCATGAAGAGAATTTTAATGGAAAATGAATATTATGGTTTAGTTTATAGTTGATTTAGGATAATAAAAAGAGGGATTGGGTGCGATTTGAGGTGATGGTGATTAGGTTGTTTCCTGTCTTGGACGTCGAACAGGAGGGAAAAAGGGGGAATCATAGGCCGTGCTCTTTGGTTATAAGTTTGAAGCATGGGAGTTCTAAAAAGGAAGAGCCTTATATATGATATTATATTGAATCATCCCTTCCTAGATTTATATCGTTATATAAATAAATATATATTATATAATAATATATAATATATATATATTAAAATATATATATATATATATATATAAATATATATATATATAATAATATATAGATATATATATATAAATACTATATAAGGTGTTTATTCGAGCCTTAAATATCCGACCCCCCTTAATGGGGTGGGCGTGGTTGGGCTAGTTGTTTGGTAAAGTTTTATATCACTTTGTTTTATCCGGGCCCAAAAACTTAATTTAACGTCGTTATTTGTTATAAAAACATGATTTTGACGCGGTTTCGGCCAAACACGAATAAAAGATGAAAAATAATAAAAATAAAATAAAATAAGCTCTTATGGCTAAAATATGGGATTTGTTAATTTCTCGATCGATAACGGATAACTTCCAAATATAAAATTCGTGAAATATTTAAATGACAATTTTAATAAAAATCTACTAAACTACTAAAACTAATTCTATAAAAATTTTTGATTAATATATTAAAGCTCGAATAAAATAGTGACCTTAATTACAGGGTTTTACACTTTGCCAGGGAATGTAGAGCCCCAAGGAACAAAGAGGGACAGTTCAAAAATCAAGACAACACCAGGAAGCAAGGAAACAATGAAGACACATCTTCAAAGGCAATGTTGGCTATAGATGGTGTAGGTTTTGACTAGAGTGATATGGCAGAAGAACAGTTCAGACAAACACGACTCTAATTGGCCGTTTGCATACTCTGTGGAATAACAATGATAAAACTTGCTCTGAAACTTGTCTGAAAAACTATGGAACTCTTAAGAAACAGTGTGATGATTTAATTGTTAAGCTTAATCAAACTAAATTTATAGCAGCTACTTATAAAAGAGGTTTAGCAACTGTAGAAGAACAACTTATCACATAAAGAAAAAATGAGGTTCTTTTTAGTGAAGAAGTTGCAGGTCTTAAAAGGGAAGTAGCTTGCAAAGACTATGAAATAAATATGCTTAAAAGTGAGTTTGAAAAAGTTAAGCAAGAAAAAGAGGGCATTGAATTTAAAATTGAGAAATTTGATAATGGCTCAAAGAGCCTAAACAAGTTGTTAGATAGTCAGATAACTGACAAAATTAAAAAGGGTTTAGGGTATAATGTTGTTCCTCCATCCATCCTTAATCTATAATCGCGGCAAAAATCTTGATTTTCTTATTCTGGTCTTAATGAATTCAAAGACCCTGAATTCAAAAGTTATGGTTTTGAGAGGAGGTAAGCAAGAGTCTAACATTGTTTGTGATAAAAAAGCAGATGCTTGTAAGGAAAATTCTGATGACTCTTTGGTAAAAGAACAAGTATTAGAAGACACAAGTAGCTTTGTTGAGTCTTCACTTAATGTTGATAAAGAAACTGTATTTCATATAAAAAATGATTAGAGATTGGTCAAACCTAAAAATCATGAAAACCCAGTTAAAAAGTCAGTCAGGTATGCTGAGATGTATAGATCACAAAGTCCTAGGGGAAATCAAAGAAACTAGAATGGACAGAAGTCCAATCAACTAGGAAGTGATTTTGTGATGCATAACAAAGCTTGCTTCATTTGTGGAGTTTTTGATCATGTACACTGGCTCATTTTGTAAATACCAACAAAGGGAAAGGATGGCAGGATGGGAATAGATTATAACAAGGTGAACTACAATATACTACCAACAGGACTCACCCTAATGCGCAAAGGAACATGGTTCCAAGAGCAGTTTTAATGAAAACTGGTCTAAAACCATTTAATACTGCCAGGATAGTTAAGTACGATGCTCATAAAATTCCTAAATCTAAGTTTTTAATGCTAAACCATGTCCAATTTTTTCCAAAATTAGCACAATCACCTGTAAAGAAGGCCCTATTCAATAAAAAACAACATAACTAACAAAATATTTCCTCAAAAAAATAATACTACTGGCCAAGCAAAAGCAGTTTAATTAACTGCTAGGCCAAAAGCAGTAAAAACTGCTAGCCATGAGTCAAAAAGGTCGGGACCACCAAGATATCTTCATTCTAAGAGGCCCCCCTGTAGAGGTTGGTGGATGAGACAGGTTGTCCATAAGGAGTTGGGTGACAGAATGGAAAGGGCTGTCACTACTGCTTCTAGCTTAGAAGCAGAGCAGGACAGTGGTAACATCAATAGGACCCAATCCATGGCAACACTTAATGAGCTAAGTCCTTAGGGAACCAGTTCAGGTAGTGGTTCCAGGTGCCAAGATACCAAAATATGGGGGTGTAAGATGCTCAAACTAGGTTTGAGACTACATCTAAATAGTCCAATGATCCACCTCTCTCAAGAGTTCACACACTTAGAAGTGGAGAGGACAGTATGAAACTTATAGAATAAGATGCACATTGTACAAAAATTGACTGCATTGGTGAGCTCAAAAGAATGGATAATTTATGATATAAAAACAGAAAGAAGTGATTTGGGAGTCCAAAGAAATGAGAAGATTCCAGTGAGCTTTAAAAAAAATAGAACGAGAGATGTGAGTATAGAAATCTACAGAGGAGTATTCAATAAGAAAAAGAAATGAGAGAAATTGTAATATGAAAAACAGAAAGAGAGCTTGTGAGAATCTAAATTTATGATGGAAATGCTTGTTGGAAACAGCATTGGTGTTTATACTGCTAGGCAGAAACTTAATACTGCTAGTATTACGTTAGTACTGACTGCCAGACATATCTTAATCACAGTTGGGTAAAGTTAAATGGCTTAGGCTAAAGTTATACTATTAGGCTAAAATTACTACGGTGTGTGAATCGTTAGTACGTGTTGAGGTATAACAGAATTTTCTTAATTAATTAATAGTCACTGAGATATTTTTGCCAACAACTTGCTTATAGGGGTCTATGATTTGGAAAATTCTTGATATTTCTTTCTCTTATAAGGTTTCTTTGAGAAAAATATTCAATTTTATTAAGTCGGTCAATCAAACCAAAGTGCTCTCTAACATAATTTCATTAAACTTACCAAACTCTTATATTCTCAGTCAACTAACATTAAACCAGAACCCTTATCATAACCTTCACCAATCAGGGCTAATTTGGAATTCTTGTAATACCCACAACATTGTCGCTTCCTTACGCCAAACAAGAAGGAAAGTGAAGATTTTCCAACAGATAGTAGATTTCCTCAACACAAGTCACATAAAGTTTGCTCTAACTGAAAATCCTACTATCTATACTTCACTCATTCAATAGTTTTGGCAAACTGCTTCTACAAGCACACTTGAAGATGGAGAAGTGGAAATAACTACAACCATAGATGGCCAACTCAAGACTATTACTGAAAACATCTCTTAGATGACATCTCAAGTTAGAAGATGCTGATGGTATTAGTTCACTACCTAATTCTGAAATTTTTGAGCAACTTGCTCTTATGGGGTATGCTTCGGAGCAACTTGAACAAGGAACCAAAGGTTGGGTGATTTTGTAGGGAGGTACTTGGAGCAATTGTTGGTGTTTGAAACAGGTGTTTGTTGTTTAAGGAAAGGATGAATAAAGGAAATGGGTGGTGGAGGAATTGGTTGTTTAATATGAAGGAGCATTTCAACATCATGAGGAGACAGGAACATCTACCAGAGAGAGTTTGACTCAGTGTTCATATTAAGTATGGAGTCAATACCTGTATTCGAATTAGGGTTGAGCATGTTTGAAATGAAGCTTGATGATACAGAAGAACTCTGCTGTTGAACTTTAAGAGTGGCAGCTGTTATTATCACATGAGTATCTTCTGTTACTTGAGTACCTTGAATATTAGTTTGTGGAGCATTTGTCATTTCAGTATCTCTTCCTTCCAGATTGACGTTCACTTCCCTGTTAATTCATTTACTTCGTCTTCTTCATTTGTCTCTTCTTCATCCAGTTCTTCTCCCTCAACATTGACTCCTTGAGTTTCGTCATCATATGCTTCATCATCAGACCACTTCTTCTTTATCTTCTTCATCTTGTCTTTCTTTTTCATCAAAAGTAGACAACTTGGGATGAACAAGGTCGTCACCATCATTGTCGGATTTAGTCTGTTCATTGTCATCATCTTGATCATCATCACCTTCATTATCAGCATTGTCATCATTCAGATCATCAATATCTTCACTCACATTCACTTCATCATCATCTTAATTATCAGTATCGTCATCATTTTGATTATCATCATCTTCACTCACATTCACTTCATCATCATCTTCATTATCAGCATCGTCATCATTTTAATTATCATCATCTTCACTCACATTCACTTCATCATCATCGTCATTCGTCACTGGACTTTCCAAAAATCTGCTCAATCATCATAGTTATAAACGTAGGTACAAATCAAAAACCCCTGTATAACACCTAAGTTCCTTAATCTGCACCTTAACCGCTGGTGTAAGAGCCGTGAGTCTGCATCAAATCTTCTTTTGGTGGCCACTTATCTGTTTAGCCTCAACAATGCCAACCTCAGATAGCACATTTAACGCTTTTACTTTTGACGTTGTTGCTCGGTTTGCCTTCCTCTTGACAGTTTAGTCACCTTTATGTTGAAATCCTTGATTCTTTTTTTCCTTTAAAGCTTAAAACAGACTTCTTCTTGGGAGATGATTCAGGATCAGCTTTATTCTTTACATACTTAGGTTTTGGAATCTTCTCACCAGCAGCATCATTTATGATAAGTCTTGTAAGCTTTCGGATCTCCCCAACATGGCCTTGGTTGATTAAGTTTTGAGAAGAATAACAATCCGAATATCTTGTGTCCTGATGTTTAGAGATAACTCTTATTATGGTGAACATGGGGTCATCCCTGGCAGTGTGCCAAAACATCTTGTTTCTCCTTGGTATTGACAGATCCTTTGCCATGAAGTAGTCTACAATGACTTTGGTGAATCATGGATAATACATGTCATTGTTCTTCTTAGAGTTCTTGTTCTCCACTTGATACACCAAGTCTCCCCACAGCAGGTAGACATAATCAACATTCATGTTATGATACATGCCCCAAAGGATTTGAGCACGTGACAAGCAAAGACTTTCTAGAGCAGTAGTTTTTCCACTTAGACACTTATTAATGATGGCAGCAAATGATCTCCATGGTTGATGCATGTGATTAACATTGACATCAGATAAAACCTATTCTCACCAGTGTGTCCAAGCTCTGTAATAAAAGAGAGAATTTCCTCTTCAAAAGGAGGATCTTCAAATTTCTGACCTGGGTGTTTAGGGCAATGATTCAAAATCGTTTTCTAGAATGGGAATACCAAAGAACGGATCGTTATTCATGTATGCAACATCTAAGTCATGATTGTTTTCTTCAACATCGTTAAGAATGATTGGAGATTGAGTTTCGGGGGTTGTTTGAGAGTTACTAGGTGATGGTGCATCTTGGTCAACTATTGTTGAGGAGGGTGGAACCGTTTTGATGTCAAGCGGTTCTAGTAGCAACCTACTTCAGCAATTGAGCAATTAACTTTTGGGGTTGGTGATCAACACTAGGTAGAGGATTAGTAATTCATCAAATATCGGGTTTGAAACAAAATATCCTAATCAGTTCTTGAAGGTGGTACAGACGATGTTGAAGGAGAAGGGTTTGGCACGAGTCCTAAACTGATTATTGCAGGAGTCATTTCATGAAGTGCGGGTCCTGAACTACTGTGTTTAGAAGCCATTGCTGTCAGCTCATCAAAATCTACATGAATTGTTTTAATGATTCGTCTGGTACGTCGGTTGTAAATTCAAAATGCTTTCTTTGTGGGTAGCGTATCCAATGAAAATACCAATATCAGCTTTCGGTTGTAACTTACGCAAGTTCTCACTGTCATTTGTTGGATAACAAAGTGCACAAAATACGTGGAAAAATGATAAGTCAGGAATTTTGTCATGTAAAAGCTCATATGGTGTTTTGCCGTGACGAAGACGTATGATGGAACGATTTTGGGTGTAACATGCGGTAGCAACTGCTTCTGCCCATAAGAATAATGAAGCTTTTGTATAAATCAACATTGTCCGGGCAGCTTCAATCAGCGTACGATTACGTCTTTCAACGACACCATTTTGATGTAGAGACCGAGCAACAGATGTTTCATGAGAGATGCCAACCTTCTCATAATATTCACGTAAAGTTTGATTAACAAATTCAGTTCCATTATCTATTCTGATTCATCAGACAGGTACTTTAAGTCATACTTGGATCATTTTGAGAAACTTGATTATGAAATCTGGAGCTTCATATTTTAACCTTACCATAATTACAAGTTGAAAATGGGGCTAATCAGCATATGGTGAAAGGGCTAGCTCTTTATAGGGATTAGGGGTGGGGTGGGGCGGGGTCATGCGCGGTCCAAGCGGGGTTGCGCGTCGTAGGAGGGTTAGGGTGGTCTCTCTATTCTTTTGAGCTCACCAATGCAGACAATTTTGTACAATGTGCCATCAATTCCATAAGTTTCATACTGTCCTCTCCACTTCCAAGTGTGTGAACTCTTGAGAGAGGTGGATCATTGGACTATTTAGATGTAGTCTCAAACCTAGTTTGAGCATCTACACCCCCAATATGGTATCTTGGCACCATGGAACCACAACCTGAACTGGTTCCTTAAGGACCATAGCTCATTAATTTTCCAATAGGATAGGGTCCTATTGATGTTACCAATGTCCTGCTCTGCTTCTAAGCTAGAAGCAGTAGTGACAGCCTTTTCCATTCTGTCACCCAACTCCTTATGGACAACCTCATCACCAACCTTTACAGGGGGACCACTAGACTGAGATATCTTGGTGTCCCGACCTCTTTTGACATGCCTAGCAGTATTAACTGCTTTTGGCCTAGCAGTATTAACTGCTTTTGCCTTGGCAGTATTATTTTTTTGGGTAAATATTTTGTTAGTTAATGCTGTTTTTTGATTGATAGGGCCTTCTTACAGTTGATTGTGCTAATTTTGAAAAATGTGACATTGGTTTAGCATTAAAAACTATAGTCTGAGATGACAGTATTAACTACCTGGCAGTATTAAATGGTTTTAGAACCAGTTTTCATTAAAACCTGTCTCTATTGGAACCATGTTCCTTTGCGCATTAGGGTGAGTCCTGTTGGTAGTATATTTGTAGTTCACCTTGTTATAATTATTCCCATATACCATCCTTTCCCTTTGATGGTATTTACAATGAGCCTGCACATGATCAAAACTCCCACAAATGAAGCAAGCTTTGTTATGCATCACAAAAGTCTCTCCTGTGATTTGGCGACATCTGTCCATTCCAGTTTCTTTGATTTCCCCTAGGACTTTGTGATCTATACAATCTCAGATACATGACGACTTTTTAACTGGGTTTTTCATGATTTTTAGGTTTGACCAAACTCTATCTTTTTTATCATAAAAACATTTCTTTATAACATTAAGTGAAGAACTCAACAAAGCAACTTGTGTTCTTCTAATACTTATTCTTTTTACCAAGACCATCGCATAATTTTCCTACAAGCATCTGCTTTTTTATTCACAAACAATGTTAGACCTTGCTTAGCTATCCTCAAAACCATAACTTTTGAATTCAGGGTCTTTGAATTCATTAAGACCAGAATAAGACAAATCAAGATTTTTACGTCGATTATAGATTAAAGGATGGGATGGAGGAACAACATTATACCCTAAACCCTTTTTAATTTTGTCAGTTATCTGACTCTCTAACAACTTGTTTAGGCTCTTTGAGCCATTATCAAATTTCTCAATTTTAAATTCAATGCCCTCTTTTTCTTGCTTAACTTTTTCAAACTCACTTTTAAGCATATTTATTTCATAGTCTTTGCAAGCTACTTCCCTTTTAAGACCTGCAACTTCTTCACTAAAAAGAACCTCATTTTTTCTTTATGTGATAAGTTGTTCTTCTACAGTTGCTAAACCTCTTTTATAAGTAGCTGCTATAAATTTAGTTTTTGAATTAGCTTAACAATTAAATTCATCACACTGTTTCTTAAGAGTTCCATAGTATTTCATACAGTTTCATAGCAAGTTTTATCATGTATACCTCAGAGGTCTGAAAACGCCATTAGAGTTCGTGTTTGTCCTGAGACCTGTTTCTTCTGCTCCCATATAATTTCTAGGTCAAACCTACACACTCTATAGCCAACATTAGCCTTTGAAGATGTTTCTTCATTGTTTTCCTTGCTTCCCTAGTGTTGTCCTTGAATATTTGAACTGTCCCTCTTTGTTCCTTGCGGGCCCTACATTCCTGGCAAATGTAAAAACCCCTTGAATTTAAGGTCACGGATTTTATTCGAGATTAATATTAATTCAAAATTTTTATAGAATTAGTTTTAGTATTTTAGTAGATTTTTATTAAAATTGTCATTAAAATCTTTCGCGAATTTTATATTTGGAAGTTATCCGTTATCGATCGAGAAATCAACAAATCCCATATTTTAGCCATGAGAGCTTATTTTATTTTATTTTTATTATTTTTCATCTTTTATTCGTGTTTGGCCGAAACCGCGTCAAAAATCATGATTTTATAACAAATAACGAGTTAAATAGGTTATTGGGCCCGGAAACAAAGTGATACAAAAATTTACCAAACAAAAAGCCCAACCAAGCCCACCCCAAAGAGGGGGCGGTTATTAAGCTCGAACAAACACCCTTATATATATATATAAATATATATATATATATATATATATATATATATATATATATATATATATATATATATATATATATATATATATGAATATATAAAAATATCAAATAATATATATATATATCGATATAATCTAGGAAGGGATATCAGATATAATTATATATAAGGCTCCTTCCTTTTAGAATTCCCATACTTCACATATAACCAATAGCACGCCTGATTCCCCCTTTTTCTCCTCCTGTTCGACGACCAAGCAGAAAAACCAATCACCATCATCCTCAAATCTTCACCCAATCCCTCTTTTATTATCCTAAATCAACTATAAACTAAACCCTAATCATTCTATTCCATTAAAATTCATCATGCATCAAGTATTAAGAAGTTCATGATTTTATTAAACTTTTGATTATTGGGTTTTTAATCTAATTGGGTGCAATTAAAGTATCAAGGGTTGGATTATAAGTGTTTAATCAAGTTTTTGGTGCAACAAAAATCGGTTCGGATCAATGTTTTTGGGGATGTGGTGTTCGGCCAGAAATCAAACCCACAAGGGTTTGATAGTGTTGGTTTTCCTTCTCTTTATTTAGCATTGTAAGCATCTTGTTTACCTTCTTGCTTGATTTAATTTTTATACATATTGCATGTAGCTATCTTTATGTTTGAGAATCCATGAAATAAATTAGAAGTTATGATCATTATGTTGTTGGCGAGATTAGTGAGTTAATAGATGTATTAGGTTAGTTTGAGATTATTGAAAACATGTTTGTGGCGAAAGTTTGAAGATTTGATAGGGTTTTATAACCCTCAATTAGACCAGAAAGTTTAGGCTTCATTCAGTCGAGATGAAGCGTATTGTAAATTTTTTTAAAAAAAAAAAACAAATTTTTTTTCTAAGATTTAAGAGATTAATGTGGTGGCAGTTGTTATAATGAACGTATGGTAAAAATTTTGAGCTTCCAACTCTTAAAAACGAAAAAGATATGGCGATTTGAAGTTGAGAAATTGTTTCGGCAAAATTCTGCACACGTTGTTTTTGTGCATAATTTTAGTCCTTTTTACTAGTAATGTAACTTGTTCATGCCAAAAGCAATTCTGATTTTACAGGACCCCTATGATTAAGTGGCTTTGAAGTCCAAATTTCCCAACTACTATCCTCGTCGATTTTCAATGTAAAAAGTGAGTCAAACCCATTGTACAAGATTAAGTTCAAAACTGTGTTTGCTGTCCGAAATTTGATGTAAAGAGCTGAGTGCAGGGCGGGTCAAAACTTAATAGTTTTCGACGAAATTTTAAACAGTAGCATCTCCAAATATGTATGGACTATCCCTGAATTTCTATAATTTTCTGTAAGGTTTAGATAGGTCAGATAGTGCAAACTTTTGCAAAGTCCAGCAGACCCTGTTTTAGAACAAATGTCATTGATGTGTCTTTCATAAAAGATTTAACTTAGCTAATGGGTTTATGTGTTGAATATGGTAGTTGCATAACATATAAGGGTAACTTAATATGGAGGGAGATCGACTAGTTCGACCATTTAGCGTTCCATTAAGTAAGCCGATCGTTTAGCTAAAAACGGATAAAATTTCAGAAAATGTGTAATCAATAGAAACATTAAGTGATGTAGTCCATGGATTCCAAAGTATCATTTTTCATGCACATTATATATATGTACATTGAGTTGCGTATTTTATATAGATCGCGTATCAATCGCATATTATTTTTATTAATAGGTCGCGGTTGATTGTCGGCGTTCGTTTCTATCCTTGTTTGGATATCTTGATCACATCTTCTATTCTCGGTGAGTTCATAGCCCCACCCTTTTCTTTTCTAATGGTTTCCATAAACTGTTTTTAGGGTGAGAATACATGCTCGTATTACTAAGCCAACTTATTGATTTCTACTACTTAAGTGTTACATGACTATTTTTTTACTAAAGCTTTTACTTGCTTATTACATTACTTTTAATACATGGCTGTTTACTCATGAATTTACTAAAGGCTTGATTTTCTTACTACAAGATTTTAGATCACTGGATTCTTATATAAGAAAATTGAAGTTTTTGATCACATTTACTTGTTTTACAATGGACCAAGTGTTATTCATTGTATGCAATCCAGATAATGCGAAAAATATTGGGGGAGGGGGGGGGGGGGGGGGGGGGGGGGCCATAAGTTGCCTATAGCCATTATGTCTCTACTTATCATGAACCTTTAATTGCAATTGTAGTAAGCCGCGAATGTTATGGTAGTATCTATCGGACTTGACAATCGCCACCTTTCATATAGGGGTCACAGTTGATCTTGGTGCATTTAACAGTGGGAGTACTTTAAGATGTGGGCATGCATCCCTATACATTGGGGCACAAACTTGTTAAGGTTTCGGGGTCATGAGCTTCAATAATATATATTTCATTTAGACTTGGTGAATTTGTTTCTCTTGTCTACATTACTTAATTCTTGTGGTTCAATTCTGAACATTACCTGATTTATTAAATCACTACTTGAATTTCGGAAAGAATACTTATAAATATTGTAACGCTACTTTTCTTACTGAAACATTATTTGAGTTATTTCAATACTGTTTTTACTCAAACCTATGAATTCACCAACATTATTGTTGACGTTTTTGCATGTATTTTCTCAGGTTATATTTTATTAGCTGAGCATTGGGAGCATTCGAGTCGCGCGGGTATCAAAACTTTAAAGACTCGGTTTTTCTTCACATACGATAATCATCTTTCTTTAAATATACAAATGAGTCATGTATAAACTCTTGTAACTTTTGTTAAAAAGGAAATTATTGGGACCTGAATTTACTCTGATTTATTATATCATCGAATTGTGACATTTTATTAAACGCCTCTTTTGAGGTCGTTTTTTGTAACTTGTACTTTATGCTATGAAGTAGCACCCCAAGTGGTATCCCGCTGCGTTTTGATTTTTGGGGGTGTTACACAAATAGGTCCCATCTTGTGACAGTTGAAACACTCTACCTTGGATTTATCATACCCAGCAATATCATTAGCATTAATGAACATTTTCTTTCCTGTTCTCTGAAAGTACCTTTTTGCCCTCATACTTAGCAGAGAGAACTGTCACTTCAAATCCATTACTTCCAGATCATCTTCATGAATTTTCTCTAAGTCCTGCTGTTGGAGATTAGAACCATTGGGATTCTCAACCATGAAAACATACACAGTATTATCACTGAAGTTAGCAGTACCAACTTGAGGGCAAACAATGTTAATATCAGGGCTAACAGTACTAACTTCATATGCAGGATTAGCAGTATTAACATCATTAGTACTGGTAGTGCTTGGAGCAGTCATAAAAGCTAATTTTTGAGCACCACTATTTGCACTAACAGATTTCTTTACATCTTGTTCAACAATTTTGAAGTTGCTGTACAAATCATCAATGCTCATTGTTTTAATATCAGCCTTATTCATCCAGACTACAACATGAGTATTCCACTCAGGAGGCAAGCTTCTCAAAAAATTTGAATTTAAGTCTTCTTGAGTGATGACCACACCCAAATATTGTGAAAGTCTAAAGAATCGTTGTAAGCTCAGATTGTTTAGATCTATATCTAGGAAAAATAACAATGAACATGAAAGAATGCATAGTGGAAATAGCATAATGAACAAAGTTATTTTGACAAGGTTTTTCATTCATATTATTCACTATTCGCCCCAATTCTAGATGATCAATTCTAGAACAGTTACTCTAACTAGTAACAGGATCAATGAAACATTGATCTTGAGGCTACAACACTCATTCTAGGCGTTTACAATGAACCACACGCCTAGAACACACACACCTTTAATCGACTACATTTTATGTGTACATAAAACTATGTGTCTATGATATCTTTATATAGAGAGATCATGACTTACAAAAGAAGTTAATATAAAGATATAAATAAGTAAATCTTTTAAACATTAAGAAATATCTTATGTTATCTTTATCTTCTTAAGGAGATCTTCATCTTTTGATATATTTGACCAAATCTTCTATAATTCTCTACCACTTGTAGAATTTCCCAATCTGCTAGAATTAGGTCCTTATGTTTCAATTCTTTTATTTATTATGTCTTTCAATATCTAGAATCCCCACAATCTTCCCCTATTGTGATGAGACAAAATACAACAAAGTCGTGTACGAACTTCATCATAAAGCCAAAGCTTCCCCTGAAAGTTGAGATGTAATCATCTCCCTGAATGAAACAAACTTCCCCTTGAGTATATTTTCCTTTGTACCATGCCACACCAATGATCTAAAGTTTTGCAACATGATTAATATTTCTTCCCCTTTTTGTCATATCCAATAGCGGACTTATGAATATATCAACTTTGATCTTGAACCACTACACCCAATATCACACTTCTAATCCAAGCCTTCTAACTCCTTAAATTACCCACCATTAAGCACAATAAGAAAAATGAACTTGAGTAGTAGAAACTTATACTAGCAGTAGTAATAATGACTAGCATAGTAAAAACCTTCACCTTAATGCCACATGTAAATGGTTAAATATTTTAGCAATAAGCTTCCCCTAAAACCCATATGTTAACCATTTCTTGAATCTTCAATTCTGTAGGCTCCATGTAATGATCACTGATGAAGAAAACTAAGTATAACGAACTTATGTAGAAGTAGAACAACCCAAACTTGTATCTTATATCTTGTACTATCCACGTTACTCCAAACTTATAAATAAATCTATGAAATATAAGTAGATCGCAACCTCTTGACAAAAATCATCATCTTCTATGAGACACTAGACCAAAGTGATAGCAAATGTGAGCATTGAGCACCATATTATGTAAATCACACACCTTGCTAGCTTTCTCAGAGTTTTTATTTCACATCATTTCTAAGCACAAGGAAGTTATCTCCAAAGTGTAACACCCACTTTAAGATATGATAAGAACATAAACTTGTGAAATTCCACTTCAACTCTAAATAAGTGATAATCAATCTTCTTCGTAACCAATTCGAACAAATAATCCAAAATACGAGCTTTTTAAACGTTTAACGAATTTTAAAACCAAAACCAATCGTTAGCTTACCCCTTAAATACGAGGTGTGGTGATGGGAAATCAAATCAGTAGTAACCCAGGACAAAACTGATTTAAGTCCAACAGTAGTAACTACTAACCCTAGTAGTACTAATAACCACAACAGTATTAACTTCCTTATGTGTGTGTTGTACGAGATCCAAAAACTGTGTGTTGTCCGATATCGATCAAAGCTAGCAGTACAAACAATAAACCAGCAGTACAAACTTTCAACGAGCAGTACTAACCTTTAACTGGCAGTATAAACTTTTTGAGCCCAATACTAGCAGTACTAACAATCAAGTAGCAGTATTAACTTACTCCTTATGGCAGTACTAACAAATACAAATCAGTAACATCATAAAGATACCTTGGCAGTATAAACGAATTTACGAACTTCGTTTTCCCAAACTACCATATACCACAATATTCATCCATTGACTCAATCAAACATTCCTTTTCAAGTCACTTCATGGCCTGCTCCATAAAACCCAAAGCTGGCAGTATTAACAATGATGCCCAGCAGTAGTTTCGTCCATAATTATGCTAGCAGTATTAACATAAATATCATGAAGAAAACTAGCAGTATTAATTCCATATGACCACTATTGGTAGTACAAACACACGAACCACACTTGGCAGCATAAAGAAGGCATTGGCAGTACTAACCATGTTCCAGCAGTATTAACCTTTTATGGGAACAAACAAGATCCCATAAATTTAGAATCATAACATACCTGCTGTTGCTTGATGTTATTAACACCCAAACGCCATACCTTTCTGCTCCTTTATGATTTGCGTCCTTTGAATCGATTCAGACCCTTATTAGGGTTTTGTAAACCCTTAAAACTGAATTAAGGTTTAGTCGTGTATGCAAACGAACCTTAACTTCTTCTTGAAAATCCTCAGAACGTATGTCTTGTATTCGCACCATACTGCTATCAAGCCTTAGCAGTTGTAACCTCAAAAGAAGATATGAACGACAACAGCAACAGTATCCAGACGACACTTTTTAGCGACACTTTTTTTGTCACTAATTCATCATTCTCACCAACAGCTAATGATTCTTTTCATAGAATAAGTTCCAAAGAATGCTTGAATTATGTAACCAATCAGCAACCATCTTGTTGTCACGAACCAATCAAAAACAATTTTAAACAAACTTCCTGTTATATCGAATTAGGGTTGCTGAAAAACCCTAATATCACCAGATTCGACATGATAACCAAGACAGAAAATTCGTAGCTCTTTTTCTTGATAGATGCGACACCAAAACACCTTGTAGATCCTAGATCACGAGCCACCAGGCTCTGATACCAATTGTGAAAGTCTAAAGAATCGTTGTAAGCTCCGATTGTTTAGATCTATATCTAGGAAAAATAACAATGAACATGAAAGAATGCATAGCGGAAATAGCATAATGAACAAAGTTACTTTGACAAGGTTTTTTATTCATATTATTCACTATTCACCCCAATTCTAGAACAGTTACTCTAACTAGTAATAGGATCAATGAAACATTGATCTTGAGGTTACAACACTCATTCTAGGCGTTTATAATGAACCATAAGCCTAGAACACACACACACCTTTAATCGAATACATTTTCTGTGTACATAAAACTATGTGTCTATGATATATTTATATAGAGAGATCATGACTTACAAAGGAAGTAAACATAAAGATATAAACAAATAAATCTTTTAAACATTAAGAAATATCTTCTGTTATCTTTATCTTCTTAAGGGAGATCTCGTCTTTCATATATGTTGTCCTAAATCATTCATAAATTCTTCACCAGCTTGTAGAATTTCAATCTGCTAGATTTAGTCCTTATGTTTTATTCTTTTATTTATTTTGTCTCATCAAATCTAGAATCCTAACACTAGACACCGACATGGCTTGCGCTTTGTGGTATGGCGTAACATCCTTTAGTTGATAATGTTTCATGATAAATAAAATTGGCCCAGCAGACTGATTTTTTTAATATTTTTGGTAGTGACCCAGGACACTGGATGACGCATCTGGGAAGCTTACGGAAGGAATTGAGCTTCAAGAATACATACATAGTTGAGGCTCGAGTTTTCCTCTACTGCCATGTACCCATTATTGTGCCCCATGTCAGCCTGATAACTAAAGCCAAACTATGTTCTTTTGCTTCTGAAAAGTCTGATAAAAACAATGGTGTAATTACAATTTTAAATACTCTCTTCTTTTTTGAACGAATTTTTAAATATACACGCTAAGGAGATATTCCATTGTTCGCCAAACAATAACATGAAACGTGCTTTTGACCCACCCACCAAATTTTTTTAAAAATTACGAAATAGCCCCCCGGGTATTTATGAAACACCCCTGCACTATGCGTAAAATTACAAAAAAATACCATTACTTTAAAAAAACCCGCGCTTCGCGGCGAAGCGCGGGTTACAAACCTCGTTATTAACATGTATATTGGGATTCAGTTAAAAGAATGTCTAAGTATGGTAGTTAGAGTGATACATTTTGGTGTGAAATCAGATCCGAATTAGGACAGTTTTGAAGTTTGATTTTATTTGAGGTAGTTACACATGTAAGTAATACTTGGGAATCATAAGGTAGTTAATATACTCATAAATGAACATGGGTGAGTTTTGGTATAAATTATAAAGGTCATTAAGTAAGGGTTTTGAGCACGTAAAGAGACACTAAAATTCTGCAATTCTGATTTAATTATAAGTAGCTAGTGTAAAGTGTTAATGAGATACACTAGTACAAATCTGGGATTTCGTCACACATGCTGTTTTTTTTAACGGCCACACAGTCATATATTTATGTGACTAAATGTACCAGGATGAAATAAACAGCCACACTTGAACTCATTTTTTGTGACCATTTCGGAATTTCATTGTCACACATTTGAATATTTATGTGATTAGAGGTAACTGGTACTTTTTTGTTTATTATTTAGTCACTTATAATTTGGGACGTGTGACAGATACAAATAAGTTTGAAACATTAGTCACACTATATATATACATATGTGACAAATATATGTCACACAATTAAACAGTGTGACCAAAATCCATATATGGTCACATGAAGTAATTGTGTATGTGGCTAAATCATATAGTCAAGTTTGTCACACATTATTTAAAAGTGACTGCTATTTTTTGCTGAATATTTAGCCACATATGAATTTGAAATGTGTGACAACTGAAAAGTAAGTTTGAAGCATTAGTCACGATATACATTTAAAAGTGACAAATATATGTCACACACTTGATCCGGTCTGAACACATTCGATCCGGTCCTTAGTCCTTGATCTCGGACTAAATCGGTTTTGAGTCGATCCTGATTTGACCCGATACTCACCCCTACTCGTAAAAAATTATACAAAAGGTGTGAAACTAAATAAAATTCTAAGATATTTTTCATACCAAAAATATTTTGGCTCTTTCTCTCCCTCTCATTGTTCCAGCTAACAATTTTCCCCAAAATCTCAAAACCCTCAAAGTTTCCCTCTTAGGTCTCAATTTTTTGACTAACTCACCCACTTATCTATCTTTATCCTATCAACAACCTAAAATCTTAATCTAAACACATAGAAATTAGAAACCCTATCACTTCTCCCCTCTAATTCATGCATGACACATTGTGTTTCAAATGTTTATCTATTTCATTTAGTTCTCTCTATTGTTGACACCATTGTGTTGTGATGATATCCATAATGTTACGCCTCGTGTTTCCGTCTAGGCGGGGTATGACATATTGGTATCAGAGCCTTTGGTTATAACTATAACCTAGGAGTCCTTCATATAGATGCATTTAGGGCTTAAGTGTTTAATGCCTATAAACTGCTAAATTTTGCTTCCCCTCTATTGTTTGCATAGCTTACATTATAGTATCGCTGCTAAGTTTGCTATTTTAGTTATTTTGCCTACCATTATCTGATACGATATGTATTACTTTCTGAGTATTTTAGCTATGTTTTTCGCCCGCCCGTAAGAAGTCTCGCCAGAGAATCATTTTCCCAACTGGACTTAAGTGTATGAGGAGCCTCTTGTGGAACCAAAAGAGATAGAAGTTTAAAAGGTTGATCCGTTTGTTGGATATCCTAGTAGGGCTGGACCCGCGGAGTTGGGTGACTCTTGCGAAGGTAAATTCAAACCCATGCGAGGCCCAACATAGGTTTATTCCGTCTTTTACCTCGTCATGTTTTTATTGATTAATTCTTTCGAATATCTGGTATTTTGGAGGCGCTGCAAGACTTTCGTTCCTTTATGTTATTTTCGGCTTTATCTTTATATAAATAAGTAGTTATTTGTTAGAGCATCCCTTATGTGTTATGTGGTAGTAATTTAAGATGTGCAATGTGGTATATATGCTTATATGTAAGTGATCATTGAGATGTGTAGTCTTGGAAGTAAGTACACGTATGAAAGGAGGCAATTATAATTATGGCGGCCGACATAATTATAAAGGCATCACACACGTGGACTTGTGACCATGATTGCATTGATTGATGTTTGTTTGTTACTTGGTAGTGTGAGGTGTGGTAATGTTTATAATCCTGATAAGGATGGTTATATCGTTAGGGAATTAAGTCTTATTGAACCTAAGGATGTGGGGTTCGGGGTATTGTTTTGGATGTGTGATAGTTTTTCGGACGCGGGGAGGGGGAGTGATTCGGGGAAGGGGGTATCGGGTGTGTCTTAGTCTTCATTCACGTTATCGTCAACAGATCGTATTAGATCTTCGGTTCTCATTGCGCGTCTACTTAATGCATGTTGAATGAACAGAGTGGCTTATCTCTCCTGACGCAGTACAGCAAGATGACTCAACTTCTGAACTATCTGATACTCTCTTGAAGCTTGATATGTTGTACTGTTTCAGAATTAAATAATAGTGAATCTGCTGCTTTTGGTTATTAGTACATTTTACTGGTTTTCCCGTAAGTTGACTTCTCGTAGGAATATCAAAATTTTTCCTTTTAAGCACTATTTGTTCGTGACAATTTAGTATGGATATTTACTCCCTTGATTGTATATCTCTTGGTTTTCGTAACCCATTGGCGACGTGTTAGTATCGATGCTTTTAGGTTTGCTCTGTTGATCGTTATTGCGGATAAGACCTTACGTATTCTTTTGGATCTGTAACGTCTTGCATAAGTTTCTCTTATACGAGTTCGTTTGATTTTACTCTGAGTATATGGTTTTTGCGTAATTTTATTTTCATTTCAAACAACAGAATGGTGTTAGAGTCTGTAACGGTGTTTTAAAATCCCTTTTGGTATTGCGGTGTCCTTTGTTTGATTAACAGTATAGTATAATTGAGTGTTGAATTAAAAAAAAAAAAACTCCCTTTAATAATATCTTTGTGATGTATGGCGAAAAACTGTTTTAATAATGATATTGTGAAATAAAATGTGTTCAAAATGATCCTTAACATGT
This sequence comes from Tanacetum coccineum, assembly GCA_026074375.1. Taxonomy (NCBI): domain Eukaryota; kingdom Viridiplantae; phylum Streptophyta; class Magnoliopsida; order Asterales; family Asteraceae; genus Tanacetum; species Tanacetum coccineum. Next base: position 40,170 of record BQNB010045407.1, read on the forward strand.
TTAAGTGGCCTATACAATTAAGTTATGAAAATTATCGTGTGGTTATTAAATTCTAAATTTTATTATGAAAAATAGGTTTAAAATGATTCATGGTAGTAAGATGCGATACACCATTAGATAACTATCTCTAGATTTTTATGACAACCATGATTAAAATGAATTTTACAAAGTAACTTTAACATTTTAAGCAAAATGATTTTTAATTTAAAATGACTTTCTTTATTTTCAAATTGATTTTTCATAAAAACAATAATTAGTTTATTGGTTCTTTCGAGTAATCCGATTGTTGGGTAAAAAGAATTTTGTCTTTCGCATTAAAGTTCTGGTGCGTTAATGATTTTTGTTATGTGTTTCTTTTGGCGTGGTACCCTGTTGATTTTTTTGCTTGCATTTTCTCTCGGTACATATATGTAACCTTTCTTTAAAATGATTCTTATGTCATTTGATCCACGTTTATTTGCATATGTGGAATCCCCCATATGTATTCTAGCCGTGATTCGATATTTTTTCGTTATCCTATTCGATAGTCCATAATACTTAGAATTTGTTGATACCGTTGGGTCGTGGAAGCTTTGGTGTGATTATGAGAAGGGGCTGATTGTCCAAGAATAAGGTCATGATAGTATGTCATGGTATAAGAAATCTTCTTTAGACTACACCAAGGTCCAGGGCTAGATGATCATGCCAGGACTTTCAGTTCTCTTTTGCTTGTTGAAATTGATAAGAGAATGTTAGGAATATGAAATTCCTAGAAAAGTCTCGGTCACTTTATAGACATCGGTAGATAGCTCGTATAGCAATATTTGGAAACTTAGTGGGATAGTTAGTCTAAGGCCCATGGAAAGCTTATGCAAGCTAAGGCCCAACCGGTCACTTACTAAGTATAAATACCCTCTCCACACATAGAGAGGGTGTTGGTTCTCTTTGTATTTTACACATAGTTCAATCAACCTTCTTATTTTCTTTTTTACTTTCTCTCTCTAGTTTATCTTTTGTGTGAAATAAGTTTTCTTAAATTGGTATCAGAACCATAGAGTGGTGTGCTTAGATTTTATGTTTATTTATTTAGTTTGTGAGTTTTTCTTCAAAAAACGCATCATTTTTTTGATTTTTTCTTGTTTTCTAAGCTTAAATTACACACTAAAAGATCATCTACATAGGTATCTTTGATCTAGTATCTTTGGATATAGGTGTGTGTGCTTAGATTCATAGAAAAATCTCTTAGTTTTGTGTCTTTTGTGTTCATTAGCTTTATAAAGGTCAAAATCTTGATTTTAAATTTTTCGGCTTAAAAACCTTAAACTTGTCATTTTTCTTGTCCCTATAGGCTTATTAACATTTTTGGTACAAAAATTTTCAGAAAACAATCGTCAAAAACGTGTCTTTTTTAGTTTTGAAAAAGTGGGTTTCAAGTTACAACCGAACTAGTCATCTCCAGTGTAAATCGATCTAGTCATCTCAGTTGGAACCGAACTAGTCTTCTCCAGTGCAAACCAATCTAGTCATCTCAGTTGGAACCGAACTAGTCATCTCTAGTGTAATCCAATCTAGTCAACTCATTTGAAACCGAACTAGTCATTTTCTTTGAGAATCGAACTAGTCACTTTCCTTTCAGAATCGAACTAGTCAATTTCCTTTGAGAACCAAACTAGTCACTTTCCTTTGAGAACCGAACTAGTCAATTTACTTTGAGAACCGAACTAGTCACTTTCCTTTAAGAACCGAACTAGTCAATTTCCTTTGAGAACCGAACTAGTCACTTTGTTTGAGAACCAAACTAGTCACTTTGTTTGAGAACCGAACTAGTCACTTTGTTTGAAGACCGAACTAGTCACTTTCTTGGAGAACCAAACTTGTCACTTTCTTTGAGAACCTAACTTGTCAAGTTTAATTGAAACCGAACAACTCAAATTTCAAAATTATACGGTTTATTTCTTTGACTTATAAAATCCCATGAAACATTAAATTGTTTTCCCGGTTTTGTCAAGAATTGTAAAATCCTATGTAGTTTCAAGAATTCAAACACTTAAAAGATACCTTAATCAAACACAATTTCTTTCTACCACCGTTCAATCCGACAATAATATTTTAACATATAAATTTCTCAATGACGACTCTTGCGGACAAAGCAATTCTTTCGGGTGCTGACAATCGTCCACCCATGTTGGAAAACGATATGTATGATTCTTGGAAAAGCATAATGGAGCTATATATGATGAATAAATAACATGGAAGAATGATTCTTGAATCCGTTGAAAATGGTCCACTCATTTGGCCTTCAATTGAAGAAAATGGAGTGACAAGACCAAAGAAATATTCTAAGTTATCTGCTACGAAAGCAATTCAAGCTGATTGTGATATTAAAGCCACAAATATCATTCTCCAAGGATGACCACCTGAGGTCTATGCATTGGTTAGCAATCATAAAGTCGCCAAAGAACTTTGGGCAAGAATTCAACTTTATATGAAAGGAACTTTATTGACGAAACAAGAAAGAAAGTGTAAGATTTATGATGAATTCGATAAGTTTGCTTATAAAAAGGGGAAAACACTATGTGAGTTCTACTTAAGATTTTCATTGCTACTCAATGACATGAACATCTATAATATGAAACTGGAACAATTTCAAGTGAACACCAAGTTTTTGAACACTCTTCCTCCTGAGTGGAGCAAATTTGTGACAGATGTCAAACTGGTTCAGGATTTGCATACAACTAACGTTGATCAGCTTCATGCTTACTTAGGACAACATGAATTTCATGCAATGAGGTTCGTTTAATGCATGAACGCAACTCAGATCCGCTTGCTTTGGTTGCAACCCATCAGATGACCCAGTCTCCTTATTAAACTCATCAAAAATCTTACCAAAACACTCAATTTCAACCATAAGTTTCACCATATTAGTCTCCATAGTATGGATCACCTTATCAGTCTCAACAATACTCAACTCATCAATCATTAACACCTCTTTCAATCACTTTACCATCCAATGATTATCAATCAACAATTCACCACAATGTTTATTCTCCATCATCATCCATCCCTCAATTGGAATATGCTCCCATAATTAACTAAAAACCTAAATTTTCCCAACCAGACTCGGGTCTAATTGTTCCAGTGTTCCAGAAAAGTGATGATCCCATTGATGCCATCAATTACATGATGCCTTTCTTGACTACGGTTGTCACTTCCCGCTACCCCACTACTAATAATCAGCTGAAAAATTCATCAAACCCTAGGCAACAAGCTACCATTAATAATGAAAGAGTGACCTTACAACCAATTCAGGGGATACAAACGTCTTTAGCTGCAGGTACTATAAGGACATACACTCTAGGAGTAAGTGGAAGCAATTCTGGGAAACAAAGGACTGTTATCTGTTACAACTGCAAAGGGGAAGGACACATGTCCAAACAGTGCACTAAACCTTAAGAGGAAACAGGATGATTCTTGGTTTAAGGATAAACTGTTTTTGGTACAAGCTCAAGCAAGTGGTCAAATTCTACATGAGGAGGAACTTGTATTTTTGGCAGATCTAGGAATTCCAGAAGGTCAAGCCACACAGACTGTCATTACTCACAATGCTGCTTATCAAGCTGATGATTTGGATGCATATGACTCTGATTGTGATGAACTCAACTCTGCTAAAGTTGCTCGCATGGCGAATTTATCTCATTATGGTTTAGATGCTCTTGATAAGGTACATAATCATGATAATATGAATACTAATATGATTAATCAAGTTGTGCAGGTGATGCCGTCTTCTGAATAGTCAAATGTTGTGATCCACTCAGAGACTAAAATAACCAGTGATAGCAATATCATTCCATATTCCCAGTATGTGATTGAATCACAATAGGCAGCTGTTCAGAATTCTAACTTATCTGCACAACAAGATGAACTGATATTATCTGTGATTAAACAACTACAAACCCAAGTAGTTAATTATACCAAGATAAATTTGAAAAATAAGAGTGTCAATGATACTTTAACTAGTGAGCTTGAAAGATATAAGGAACAAGTTAGAGTTTTAAAAATAGGACAAAATGTTGATTTAAGGAGTAATAATAACATTTCAGATTCAAGTGCACAGTCTGTAGAGATTGATCGTCTTAAACAAACTCTTTC